>JBCAUG010075795.1:0-22688 GCA_038406175.1 Haplosyllis leylae | reverse complement strand
TTCACTCCTCTCCATTACATACAATACACAGTTAGCTATCTGGTAGTAGGAAGGTGCCCGAGACTCTAAATCTGTGGATGTGTCAGCTCTCCCTACTTTTATACTCTCTGGTTTAGGTTTACTAGCTTCACTTTTGACATCTTAGATTAATTGTACATGTCACAGTAACAATGTATAATTTGCAACGTATTTGTGTTGTGGCTTTGTTCAAAAGACCCTCTGTCGACTTGTTACCCAGAAATGGGTTAATGAAGTGAAAAGTATGATAGGTTGATAAATGTTCTCATTTATCAACCTATTTGTTGGGAACAGGAATTTCAGACAGTGATGGGTAGTGTAAATGATAATGTTATATGACGACAGCAAACTGCTGTTGGATAGTACATATTCTTCTATTCTTGCGTAAAATGCACTGGAACATAGCCTGGCAAATAATCGACAAATTTGATTCCCATACCCTGGGAGAAAGTACCGGAACCAGCTTTCAATGCACTTGGGAGTTTGATACGAACTTATGTCGAACTCATTTCCTGCATAAGAATAGATCTGTACATTTACTTCCATCAGATTATCTCCTTTTACAAAAAAGTATTCAAGATGTACTCAATAATACTCTTGCAACACGTACCCGGTGACACTGCGATTCACAAGTTTGCACGGAATGACACTTTACTTACACGGACGGCATTCAATTTTTTTTTTCATAAAAGGTGATTTTAGATCTTTAGCCTTGATGCAATTAGTAACACCTTAATGCATAGTGTTTTCATGTGTGCAATGAAAGGAGAAAATCCATAAAGCTAAGGTTTGGGTTCATACAGTGCGTTCGGAATGCTACAAATACAAATTCAGCCAGGCTCTGTAATTAAGGAATCGAGTCACTGAAGCCATAGTTCTTTGTAACCTGGTATGGCATTTGACCAACGATTTCACTCACAGTGAAAAACGAGACATTCACCTTCCGGGTAAATGAGTCTCCACAGCTTGGATCCACCTCTTTGCACTCACCAAAACTGCTTCAAACCCACATTCACTATGTCCACTGGGGGTAGGAGGGGTGGTGTCCCAACTTTTGATGCCTAGTCCAAAACTGCCTAAAACCCAAATTCCCTATTTCGGGGGGGGGGGGGAGGGTGCTTGCTGTTTACCATGTGAGACATCGGTTGAGAAGTTGGGGTGAATTACCAAAATTTGACAAGAATTTTTCCCACTCTGTCAGACCAAGTGTATCACAGATAGTCTCCTGGGGGACAGGTCACAGAAACCCCTGCTACACAGGGTCCATTCGGTTTGACGAGTGGCTCACTTTTTGTGTGTTGAATCACAACTTTGTGTATTGAATCACAACCTCGATTTTCAGAGCATTCTGCGTTTATATAATGACGGAATATTATATGACGTTTGTGAACGTAGTCGTTTCCTTCTTTCGCCAACTACGCAAAAACATCTAGTAAGAGTGGCCTTCTTGTTTTTGTTGACATAAAGGGCACATTGCTTTTAAAAATAGAATTCATTTCTGAGAATCGCCTCTCATAACTAATGAAATAGTCGAGATACATAAATATCTGGATTAGATTTCTGCGTGTAGCTATGGATTGTATGTAAATTGTCAGATAAAAATGTCAACTTGAAATGGAGGTCACATGATAAAAGTCGCGGTTATCTTGGACTGAGGCTTCACCTTTACATCCATGACCAAGTATAAACATTTTTTGTTAATCTTAACATCTGCATTGTGGACCGCGAGTCGTTTTGATGTAACAATTTAGCCCCATACCATACTTGTTATATGCTTTAATGATAAAATGAGAAACTAGGATATAATCTAGGATAGACTATTGCTATTCTCCACCACATATAGACGCAGGAAAAGGCAGCTGTGGTCTACATATATACATGTGCGTCCTATTCTTGGTGGAGGTCAAACATTCGTAAAAAAAAAAAGTCGATAATTTATCAACATATCGGTAGAAATATTTACGTAATCTTTTTGTGTCCATCAAGGGAGCACATATATAGTGTACTTTCCCCTCGTCATATCGCCGACAGTTTTGAGTGTAAAAGGTTCAGTGTACTCTCGTTATGCGCAGTCGTGTACCCCAGTGATGGAGGAGAACATGTTGAAGGAAAAAAGCTCTTCCTTTGCAACTTACACGAAAACTAAGCTCAAGTTGTCGCTCTACCGACTTTCTAAGCTCTTTTCCGCTCAGGCGCCAGAGACCCACTATTATTTACAAGCAATATATACGAACGTTTTTTGGGAGGTTTTTTGTGCCCCAGTAGTGAAATAGTCGAAGTTTCTAGCGATAGGGGTACGCTGTAAAAGTTCAGGAAAAAAAACTGGCTGCTTGGCTGGCTGCATCCGATCCAGAGAATGTGATGATATGCAGAGCATGGCAAGTAAACTACACAGAAAATAGCATGTCAGTTGACTTGCCTCGGGAGCTTACAACAAACTACGCAGCAAACTAACCCAGAAAATTGTCATTTGCTGGTATTTTGTTTGGTTGGATAAGACCTATCCGTCACAGTTGTGGATATTCTGAAAGATTGGACCATGTTCAATAGAAAATTCTGAATGGCATGTCGAGAACTTTCGATGCATTTTTATTTATTACCCAAAAGTCTTTTTGCACCAAGGGTTCATTAATCATGAGGCCTGACATGAAACGTTTGCATAACTTTTTAATTCTCGGCTCTTTGTAGCGAGATGGTGTGATGCATTGACGTTCGACGACTACGTCGTGCTAAAATATTTCCCAGTCACGTGTTTAAATGTGTATGGCTTCCACGGTCATTACAGGAGGCCTGGAAATAAAAAGCCAATGTTGTAGGCATGAAAAATCTTAATTTGGAAGCTGTAATGGCGGAACAATTGCACGTTGTGTTCCGCCCATAATAACGATGGTATGCAAAGCTACAGTGTATGAATTATTGATCAAATATTATTGAGCTGATAAACAACTCATAAAAAAGCTGCTCTTTATATTTGACCAGACTTTTGTTTTCTATTCGTCGAAAGAGTAGAGTGCATAACCCCATCAAATGGCAGTAAAATGTGCTTTGCAATTATGGATGAAACACGCACCTCCTTTTCAAGTGTTGACACTGTAGTCTCTCCAGGTGCGAGTCCAAATAGTTTACCAAGTGTGCATAGCCTTTTAGAGGAAAATACTATTTGTACCACAAAGATCGATTCGCATTTTGTAATGTTAATTTGTAAAAAAAAAAAGAAGAAGATAAAACATGCGAAAAATGACCTTACAGTACTGCCAAAGTAGATAAAAGGCATCTGTTTGGTTATACATCCGAGATACTCGCAAAAAAGTGGGCTTTGTTTACAGGATAGTTGTCCTGTAAACTTGTTAAAAATAGTCTTTTCCCATGAGATAAATTTGCATCAAGTAATGTGTCTCCCAGGTGTTTTGGCAGCCGAATTATTCGACAAATACTTTCCTAAATATGAAAGAGTTGAAACATTTCGCAGTGATAAAACCAAACTTGTGAAAATGCCATGGGGCTTTATGATTACGCAGACTTTCGGCGTGAAAGATAACCATGTTTATTTAAAAATCTGGAGAGAACTTGACGTGGACAATGCTACAATGTAGCAGATAATTGCCGACAGTGCTTCCTTTGTCTTCAGTGTAGAAAAACTGTGCCGTTTATCGCATGCGAAGTCCATAAATCGTGTCTCACTTTCTCGGATTTTTTTTCCTGTTTTTCTCTTTTCTGTAGTAACTTTTTATTGGCAAATGAATCTGGATTCACTCATCTCGTTCATTGTTCATATTAGCCGAGGGGAGGGGATTAGGGTCGCATCTTCCCTCCCCCTCGTGTGGACAAACCGACAGACACCTCTGAAAACATTACCTTCTCTCGTACTATATACGTGGTCGGTAAAAATGTTCCATGGCCACGGGTAATACCTTGAATTAAGATTATGATTATTTCTTCTCATTGTAGAGTCCAGAAAGTGATAAGGATGACGGTACAAAGAGAGGAAGATATAATGATGAAAACTCCCCACCCTCGACTGGTTGGGACATTCGGCAGATGTCTGCATTTAGACCGTGGTCACCGGGTATGCTCAAAGATGGAAAATTTCGCGAAGGGTAAGTAATAAAGTGGGAATCTCTTTGGTAATAATTTGCAGCCGAGTTACAAATGATAACTCACCTGTGGCATTAATTAGTTACTAATACTGAAGTGTCTTTGAAATTGGGAAATTTATCTTATCAGTAAGATGATCTTAAAAGTGATACAGTTATTACTGACATAAACAAGGCTTCACTGTATTATCTATTAGATTACATTACGTCAGCCTAGCACTTCCAAGTGCTTTTTCCAAGAATTCGCAGCAAAAACATGTTTTATTTGGAGAGCCACTTAGTGTAGACTTGCATACAGCCTGTTGCCAACATCCATTTCCGTAGATGGCAAAAATAGCAGCAATTTTGCTGTCTTATACGGATAAAAATCCCCCATTTGCTTGTTACAATGATGTGGTAACTACAGTAACTTGTACAAGGAAATTTGTCGCGGATGGTATCCCAAGTCAAAACCAAACCGTTCCTTGTTAATTAAATTGAACAACGGCAGAAATTTAGAGAACTATGAATAACGTTAGTGTCATTGCATTTCAGACTTCAGCCATTACCAGCATATTTGCAGACAGGTCCCCCAGTCTTGCTGCATCCAGAAAGAGTCGTTCCTCACTCCGAATCAAATAGGTGAGATACGCAGCGGAAGAAACTATTTTGGTGCTTCGAGTCGCAACATTGTTGACAAATCTAGATTTATTGTGACGGGTGTTGACATAAATTTGTTGCAGATATGAACGCCACTTCGCACCGAATGTGTCGCTTGCACCTGTACAGAAGAAAGAAGGAGAGGAAGATGAGTTAGAAAACCTGAAGTCCCGTATGCCCCAAGTATACAAACCCCATTCTTTGGGAATGCCACCAAACACCGTAGCACACTCCAGTAGTGTGGAAGATAATCTGGACATCGATGTTTTGTCAGACACAGAATCGTCTCTCAAATCATCTGACTCTTCGGGTAAATACAACCGGTCCTTTATTTTCTGTACAAAGATGCTCCTTTTAAATAATTAATGTTTGGCGAAATTTAGGATGGCTATTCAGTTTTCCCATTCTTTTTTCAACTTCAGTGCCATCAACACCACGAGATGACATTCGTGCCAGTCTGTCATCACCACTTGATCTGTCCTCGGACAGGGAAGCCATGCTAGACATGGTGCAGCGCGCTCTGGATGGTAAAGTTGAATGTAAAGAAAGCTTTCTCGAGGAGTTCATACAGACGTGTAACAGAAGGGAAGAGAAATTACAGCACGTCATCAAAGTGAATAAAGAACTGCAACAGGTAATTTGTTCTAAATTTACATGTATACGTTTTGCATGTTGCCACATGAGTACGTATGCACGCGCTTGGAAAGCCCTTGGAGTAATGTGTGATCAATTCATGATTTGCGAGATTTCTCAATACCTTTGTCGCGTATTGACTACGACCAACAAATTAACGACTGTACAAAGTAATTAAGTATTGTTGTCACAAGAAACACTAGATGAACTCGTTGGTTGTAGCCTGTTATATTTACTCAAAAAAATAGTGAGATGGACGAACGTCTAGACGTTTAAACACAATAAGTAAACTTTCTGAACTTGTATCCTGTTTTAGACATTCTTTACGGTCATTGTTTTGCCAGTTCAGTGCAAGCTTACGATAGAGCGTAGTCTCTTGCCTCATATATTTCTTGGTAGCGTCTCTTTCTGCGGTCACATTTAAATATTTTAGTGCCATCAAAATAAGCGTACAGTGAATCACTGACAAGGTGTTTCATATGAAAGTACACGTATTCCAAATAACAATTTGACACATAAGAAATATGCTGCATGCATTTCCACAGTGGTACTTATGCAACGGCATGGTATGCCTATGGAATGCAGAATTGTTAAGTAAAATGTATTGGGTGCATTGCAACAGATACAGTCCTGTATTAATTTAATGTGGCAGTGAAATTATGCCAGCGTAATGTGTCGGCAACAATTGGCAGAATCCTCCCTTTTGGACGTTAAAAGTTCGCAGTTTTAATCGAAGCACAAGTTGAATTGTAATTGAAATGCGTCTTGTGTATGATGTTCAACAATGACCCAGGGTGTTCATGGGGCCTATCTCTACAGCATGGTTTATCCGGTTGCCCATGCAATATTAATGTAACTTGTTTTCCCCCACAGAATAGGTAAACATAGGAAGATGAAAGTTCTAATTCCGTGCTAAAAGTGGTAATTATTTGAGGCCCATCTGTGGCTGTTGTGATGAAGCAATTATGATGTCACTCGCTGTCGCACCACTCCCGACTGTAAAGCAAGCAAGGAGCACGACTGTTCTGAAGTCACTATCCGGCTTATTAAGGCGCTTTCGGTCGGAGGAAAAGGACGGCGTTATTGGTTTGGAAAACAGGGTGTGGGTTAAATTCTGTCTGAGGGAGCAGATACGGTATTGATGTTAAGGAAAAATAATAGTTGTATTTTTTATGAATGCCTGACAAAACTTCTGACAGGTTCTTTTCACATATCTCACTGGAGGCTGAAAAACACTTGCAAGAGATTGACCATCATGAGAACCGATGGACATGTCCTTTAATTCACCCGTCACTGTTATTGAATGCACCAGGGTAAGGCGATCTGCCATTATTAATGCTCTCGGAACCATTCTGAACAGAGCTATTGTGTGCGTGGGACAGGGAAGGTCATCCTTCCTACGGCAAAGAGGAATGAATACTCTTGTCCCGATACAAGTATGTCAGTGACACTGAACAAAAACAGACAGACGTCGTCGTCCTTTGAAAGTGATGTTCCTTGGATCTGGTGGGTGTGGTGTCATTTTCATGAATGGACAGTGGTCATCCTGTTTTGATTTTGTAGTGTCATTGCTACGGGCTGTTACGTGCGTTCTGCACTGTGCTTCTCTCCATTTTCACTTACTCTGTCGGTCGGTCGAGAGGATGAATCGTCAAAGTTGACACCACATACATGAATAATAAGTAGCTGTTTACTTGGAGACCAGGAAAACATGCACACGTAATCATAAATAACAAACGCACTGGGTAACCCTAAGTAGATTACCAGACAACATGATGGTCTTTTGACACAACACGTGGTGGGATGGCATGCATACGCAGTGACACAGCATGCACACGGGTTTCCCCCACAAACCATTCTGAGAAAAAGAAAACATGCTGAACTGACCAGTGGTCATCACTGCGCGAGACCAGAGGCACATCCTTAAAAAGGTCATTCGGTGTAATGCTCGCTGTGCGTTTTCCAAATTTCCCCCGACATTCTTGCCAAACCAATAGAACAATACAAAAATACAAAGGCCCACTAACAAATTGTTATTTTTGATAGTAATAATTATTTCTATGGTTGAACTGTTTTTGAACTTATCTTTTCTACGAACTATCTTTTGGGCGACATTTCTGGTCATTAATCTCAATTTGACTAGGTCAAATAAGGCAAATTGTTAAATGTAGTTTTGGCGGGAAAGGTGACAGGGTGACCATACCCATGTGGGGTGAAAAGTAGCACTTGTCACTCAGTTTGTGGTTTTATGCCAATGTTCACTCCAGGCCTTGTGGTTGTGGTGGGGCGAAAACTGGGTGATACATGTAGCCCTCGATGAGTTTTCACTGAATTTCTTAACACTCAGTTGTAGCACAGATTATTCAGTGCTCTCTGAACAGACGACAGACACTCGAGGCAAGAAGACTTAGGACTTTGGAGACGGATTTGACAAATATCCGTCACCGTAAATGAACGGGGCACTCGGGAGTACGGATGAACTGTTATCTTTGCTCTTCAAACTTCAAAGGCACTTGTGTGCAATAGTTTATGCATAAGAAACAACATCCGCAGCTACCTATTGAATTGTAGTTGCACATACCTCAGATCGATGCGACACATTTTGACCTTGCAGTTCACAGTGGTTGTGAATGGAGATGACCTTTTCAGAAAAGATTATGTTTCCCACATTCCATTCCAACAGCAAGCAAACACCCTAATGTCCGGTTACACAGACCATAACGGTATATGCACGTGGCTGGTGAAATTCTATCCCGTGTGCGATTTGTTGCATCCATTCTCCTTTAGGATTTTAAATGGTGCAACTTGATGTCACAAAATACCGTTTTCATCAAATATGGGAAATTGCAATAACATGACTAACATCATGTAGCAAAGAGCGTAGATTCTTTGTAGTTTGTTTATTCAGGAGGTCGCATTTTCATCAAAAGGGGAAAACACTGGCGAGGTTACATGAACACATCTTTTCATGCAATGTACAAAAGTACATTGTAATAAATGTGTTGACTTGATTATACGTATTTGAGTGAAAATTTCAACTGGAAATTCATTCATGCAATATATCACAATCCGACAATTCGGTCGTTTGTTCAGCCCGAAGGTCATTAATCTGGTTCAGTGTGTAGAGACAATGACCCAGTTGTCAGCGACAAGATTTACAGAATACATGTAGTTTCCCTTGGGGGAATGAAAATATGGTTGACTTTGCAAATGACAGACAATAATTAGAAGAATGACTCTGGGTCGGTATTTTTGGTTGTCAAAATGTGAATATCCTAAAAGCAGGGTTACCACTTGTCAGGGAAAAGCCAGAGGAAAACAAATTTTTCTCCAGGTCAGGGAATTTCGGCTATTTGACCCATGTCAGGGAATCTTGTAAACAAACTATTGCAATTTGTAAGCTTGACCAAATTTTCTTTACAGTTAAATAGTTATGTACCCACAAGAGGTATAGTTGAATTATTAACAAGAACAATACAAGGTACTTTTTTTTTTACTTTGAAACTAAATTATCAGGGAAAAACAGCAATATGACAGAGAATTTTGAACCGACTGAAATGAGGTTACCGTGAAAAAGAATTTTTTTAAATTATTGATATAAAGTGAAAACGACCAATTTCTGTTTTAAATACAACGTGGTATCTAGAAAGCACAGGCAGTGTGGTGTTCAATAATGAAATGAAAAGAGGTTGTCAGGGACGGGTTGATTGATGATCGTTTTACTTGTCAGGATCAATGTATAGTTCAATAATAAAATATAGTACACAGATGCACTGGCCACTTTTATAACAGTCGCATTGTGTTTGATCCTTTATCTACATTGAGTCGGGTCGTATCGATCATAAATAGCTAATTGACGTAAAAGGATACGCGTTGGTCAGTAGATGTTTCAATAATGGGCTGAAATATCCATTCTAAATTCGTAATGGTCTTTCTTCTTTGTTGTATTTGACCTGGACTGACGCATGGTCAAATTAAAGTCCCCGTATTCTTTTAGAAATGCACCACTGTGCGAGGGATTTTCTACCAGCATGGAATGCGTGAATTTTGTTCACCAAGTCTGTGTGGTAAAGTAATGTGACAGGCAGGGCCATCAATGGTCACAATAGTGTTTACTCCAAAAAAGTTTTCACCTGAAAGATAGGGAAACTGTGAAGGAAGTGCACTTGCTGTTGTTTCAATTCATGAACATTTTCACTGTGCAATTTTCTTTTGGACCCGACCTTATTAGTAATGTTGATACAGCCTTGTTTTGTCGAGATTGGAAACCTTTGAAGACGTTGCCTTTGGGCGATATCCGAATTAGCTGTCTTTGGTCTTTCATACATTGACCACTGGCCAAATGGCATGTCAGGATATCTTAAAGAGCAGTGACGAGGACTACATAGAAAGTGAAGGTCGTTCATGGCTGCCAAATCCGATATGACTGACACCAGGATTTAAAGGTATAAATTGGGGGATATTGATAGGATCCACGAGAAGACATCAAGTGGAGGTCATGACATATTCACTCAATTCAAGTTAGATCTATCGCTGACCATTTGCTACTTATATCGAATACGTCCATCATCTCTGGGGCCTGTCTTCATTAGAAGCTCCTCGTAGGCATCTACCTCCACCAACCCCCATGTTGTTGTCAACAAGATTAATCTCGACTCTATCAAAATTCTCTTTGCAGAAAAAAATCAATTCTGTAAATGTCGGTGCCAAGCCGTGTTACAGAAGGAATCTTTCTTTGGTTTAATACAACAAAGATAAAAACTCTTAAAAAGAACAGGAAACGTTGATAATGCTTTTTCATTGGGGATTTTTGTCTATATTTATCCTAAAGTTGTCTACTAAGAAATCTCGCTCCAGCAATGAGAGCTTGATGTTTGAGTTTGTACGTGGCTATGATTACTGATCGTCAATTTATTCTCTTTTCAGGAGTTGGAATACGTTAAAGTTACAAAGCGAGAACGTTTACGCGAAGCCTCAGAGGCGAAGAAAGGCTTACGCCGAGAGATTGAACGAATCAAAGATGAGCATAGTAGCAGATTACGACAGCTGACGGATGAACGAGAACGACTACAGAAACAAGTCGACGCCGTGCAGAGTTCAAGTCCTGACGTTTCCAAGGTAGGATGCACTGAAATGATTAACTTGCATTAGTACACGAGATGTCTTGTCACACAGTCAAAAAGGCCCGAATTAAACGCAACATAGATGAATACAAGTGTATCTTGTGTCTCACAACAAAATATAATTTTCCTAATGTTGATGCTAATTGGTGGCTCGTTAGAGTCGCCTTAGTGGTTGATTGACGGTTTTTGCCCCGAAATTTTGGGCCCGAGGTGGGAACCTACGAAGGCCTTTTGTCACTTAGTGACTGTACATGGGATGACAGTTCTATTTGCAGGTGGTGGGGACACCTAACTATTATATGTTGTAATCGAACTTTTTGTTGCCGCCGGTGGTGGGGACCCTAGAACCTAGTATACAATATGCTTCGCTCCCCTTTGCCCCCAGGGAGCGAACGAGCCACCTGGTGAAACTTTTTTCACAACCTAATATTTAAGATATGTTGTCCGGTTTGCATTAGGAGAGATGAGAACTGCACTCGATACTAGTACAATGAAAAAAGAAAATCACAGGGCTTCGTCTACACAAAGTTGCTATTTCACATGGACTGTCAACTTTATGCACTCGTACATTTGCGTGCTAGCAAATTGCTCCACCGAGCATTGCACGCGGCACGGTGTTCAGCAAATGTAATTTATGTACTGCCGTGCATTAGGGATGATGAAATGAAATACGCCATTACAATAGCAACAGCTGCGGTTTTTATGTAAAATACCCTGGATATGTACACACTAGTCTGTCGTCGCGCATAAATAGAAACACGGCCTAGGATAAGCCTTTGATGATGAAATAATTGTATAAAACAATGATTAGTGACGGGAACCCCCGATCAGAAGGCAGTAGTTTTTGCGAGTGCAAGAAGTTCGTTTGGGCACTAGATGTTCTGAGCACAGCTGTAAGTCGGACCGTAAACCCAGACTTAAGACAGTTAAGTGGTTCACATGAATATACTTTGTAAAGAAAGTAATACGGTTCAGATCATGTCAAAGTGGCCCAGAGTTTCAAATAAGAACACTTATATTTTATTGTGCTGCTGTGTGTACAGAAAGGTCTTTTCTTGTGGGAGAACGTAAAATCTTCAGAAATGCCCATGACATAATGGGCCATGTCATGAAATTGTTTAGGATTGCTGAACCATATCTCAGGTCCGCATATGCTATGCTGTTGTGTTGTAAGTTGGGGGGGGGGCAAACCTTCGGGTGGCTTCAGGTAGATCAGTTGCCAAATCGCCTTGTAACGTATATCCAAGTGGTCATTTCAACCATGTTGACATAACATTACAGAATGTGAAGGCATGTAAAAAAACAAGACTTTCCGTCTTTGTGGCTTATCAATTGTCACAAAAAAGTTACAAAGTAAAGTTCGTCTGCACTCGTATTGCAAGTGTTCTGCAATCTTTTTATCAGTGTATCTGGCGGCTTGAACTTTATGTACCTCAATATGAAATGCAATAAATATAATAATGGCTTCTACTTTTTGCATCTACTGTTTAACTGTTTATGCGCCGAGTTTTTTTTTTCGAACAAAAGCGATGGGCCTATCATGAGATGTCTACATAAAAGCGAAAAGTTCAAGGCTGTTTGTGGACCGCGAACCCTAATTGTTTTTCGCTTTTGACTTATTCCGCTGTTAAATCACATTAATAAAATGTTGCAAGGTGAAGGCTGTGCTAAATTAGCAAATATAATTTTGCAAAGCACTGGGTTACTTGGCAAATGATTTATATTTAAGCAAAAAAGGTTCAATTCCACAATAAACACAATCGAACT
Organism: Haplosyllis leylae; assembly: GCA_038406175.1. NCBI lineage: Eukaryota > Metazoa > Annelida > Polychaeta > Phyllodocida > Syllidae > Haplosyllis > Haplosyllis leylae. The sequence continues at coordinate 10,414 of JBCAUG010075795.1, read as the reverse complement.
GATAATTAAAAGTGAAACTTTTTAGTCTTAGTCTGGCTGTTAAAACGTTGATCAGGGTCAGGAAGATCGGACTTGTGATGTGTGAGGTCTATTTGAAGACAGACATCTGTGACAAAAGCCGTGTTTTAATGTCCCCCAGCATTGCTGGCCAAGCCATTGAGGCTTTATGAGACAGTCAAGATACAAATCACATGACAATGAAAATTTGGAGCCCTTCTGAGGGTGGAAGAAAACCCTGAAGGGAAACCCACCAGGTATGGGCTGTGAAGGATGAAAGACATCTCACATGCGGCCAGGGATTGAACCCGGTCGTAGCGGTGAGAGGCGCAAGCGTTACCACTGCGCCACCAACCCTTGCATCACGAAAGCAAAGACAACGAAAGGTATAAATAGTCGTTGACGAAAGTCAGGAGTCAAATTATTACCAACTCATTTCGTATTATTTGTATTTTATTTAATTATGGTTATAGGAAGCCTTTTAATTCTGAGGCATAGTGTCTGTTGTATCGAACGGTCCTACCGCTTTGATGGTGTTGAAATATCAATCAAGTCCCTCCTTTAATTGTATGATTGGTAAAATTTATGGTTTTCTTTATGTTTTCCTTGTAGTTGCTTTGCATGTTGTACTTTTGTTCTTGTTTAAATTCTCGTATGAATAGGTTTTCCCCGGGTATCAGTCACGCACACACACACATACAGTAAATGCACACAACTGGATGTAGCGCTCCAGAATCGATCGCGCACAAATTTTCATAAGGGGGGGAAGTGTGGAGTTCATTGCTCAAGGTCATGGATGCCTGGAACATGTGATAAGGTTTGTGAACAGAGAGCTGAGATTTAGAGAAACAAGGTAAATCTGCAGTACGAGTGGGCGTGGGCCTAGCCCAGCTCACCTCTCTCACGCTATCCAAGCATTGATCTCTGTCTGATCTGCTCGAAACATCCATCTGTTCCGTCTGTCTATCCGAAGCGCTTCGTGGTGCAGACTGTTGTCGCTGAAGCCGTGGCCGCTGCTGTTGCGAGGGATCTGACCTACTCCAGAAACATACGTATTGAACCCGTCTGACTGACAGGTCGGACCAGTGCTCTACGATATGTACACAGTTCCTGTATCGGCTTTGCTTTTACTCCCCACCAGCTGCATCAGATTCTTTGATCAGACTTAATAAAGTAGGTTTATTAACTGTTTACCACAACAAAATAAACACCACTTAGGTAGGAGTTTTTGTATCAAAATAGATGACGATGCCTTTGAAAGTGATGTCAGTGTCCGCTTTCTAGTACGTTTAACAAACACGAATTGTATTTCAATTGTCCAGAGAATCAGATACCACACGAAGTCTGCAAGGTACAAAGCTTATACTTTTTTCAGTTGACTTATATGTATCACCAATCTTTTATGCTATACTTCACCTTTGAGCCATTTTAGAGTGGAGTGGTCCAGTTCGCAGTAAAATACTGAAGTACTGATTCTCGGTAACAAAACAAAAAAAAAGACTAAATGAAAACCACTGTGTAATGTCTTTCTAGGAAACTGGGTCCTAGGGTGATGTGTGCGGCTTGATTTAACGTCAAGTAGGATCTAAGGTGATTGCTTTTTCGCTGCCAATAAGCTAAACTATTTGCAGAATCTTTCAGTTCTATCCGCGATGTACATTTAAGATAGGCGCCTATAGGAAAGCTGTTTACGACAAGCAAGTTGTGTTTACGCAGCAGATGCTTCTGCATTTGGAACTGGGATTAAAAGGTTCAGGTCAGGAATGATGATGTTTTGAAGTCCAGCAGCCTTTCTGTCTGCGTACGTGCCCGCGGGGTTTAATTTGTACTGGTGCCCTGATATTCTGGTTTCAACCTGTCAAGGATTTCTGGTGGATCAAGGACCAGGTTATTGGCCAGTCCATTCGTACGTCCACAGACTCATGAATTTATTGAATTTAGATTTGAACTAAGTCCTGATATGGGCAGTGACCAACACAGTCCCGTTTGATTAAACAAGCTGACGTCACCATACCCGTCATTACTCTGTCAATACAGGATCCTCCTAAAACAGGTTACCCAGTTTGTTTGTTTGTTTGTTTGGTTTTTTTTTTTGGAACATTACACATTGAATTGACACAATGTTTGTACCGCAAATGTTATGGTATGATATGAAACGAAATTTGAATTCGTGGAAGCAAAAAATGTATTGCTTGTTATTAAAAAAAACTAGCATCATGCATGTATAACTCTTGTCAGTTTGTAGACCCGATCGTGGATGCAGATAGTTTGGTTAATTCAGTTGTTCAATATTCACTATTGACAATTAATTTCCTGTTGGTGTTTTGTCAGTTTTACTGTTCAGCAAACTTTTGTGCTTACTGAAAGGAAACATGTAAGCACAGCTGAGGACTGTCGCCTCTCAAAGTGCCATCCTGACGGGCTTACTGCTATTTCGGCCAGTGGTCCAAAAATAAGTGATTTACATAAATACGTGGAGAAAGAGAGGCATTAGAAATGTTGTTCGGCGTAGTTTCTTGTTATTTTACTTGTTTGCTCATGTGATTTTGCAGCTGAGAAGACTTCGGAAGAATTGTTTCCCAGCGTCGATGATGTTGAAATACATCATGAAAAGATTCGAGGTCAGAGAAGAGGGGCCTGAGAAATATGTAGCATAAGAAGCGAAGCCAAAGTAAGAGGGAAAAGTTTTTCATGCTGCTCTCACTTATTATACCTTTGCTTATTTACGAGAACGCTGTAAGAACTTGTTTTCAGCAGTACAGGTTCGAGTAAATACTTGAGCTGCAATCGGTACTATGGTGCCGCTTTGTGATTGCCATACTTGACAAGGCGCCACCACAAGCGAGGGGATCAGTGGCTTTTGCACAGCACATATTGTTGTTGTGGGCTGGAATTTGGTGAAGAATGGCTCCGACCAAATACTGGCCACCACTGACCAGACGCGATTATTTGTGATCAACTTGCATAGGCTTCCACAATACGAAAAATAGAACGAAGCGTGACATTGGAACGAACAACCGACCCCCCTCTCCCACCCCCCACACCCCCCCCCCTTCACACACACATGCACACACACACATCCCTCCCCACACCGCCAGCATCAAATGTTCTTAAATGGGTTCGAAATATCCTTCCAAACTTTTCAGAATGAAATTCTGAAGACAAAGAGTTTTACTCGTCGACTCAACATTATCTACATTCCTGATCAGTCAGAATTCACCTCAAAATCAAATATTTACTGCTGAATGAAGTGTTTATGGAGAGCCGACGTACATGGAGACTTTTTTTGCATATCTGTGTTTCCGAAAGTAACCTACAAATATTTGATTTTATGATCTAACTTCAGACATGTTTCGTGCGGATCCGGATAACCAAGGGAAGATCCCTGTTAGAATGAAGTAGTAATGTCTTTCTGGTCAGAGAAACGGGGATTTTTCTTTGCATTAGTAATTTCGCAAACTGATCTTGAACACACGTCCCTGTCATAACTGCTGAAACGTATTCCACGGAATCACAACTGTGGTAAATATAAAAACCACGACGTCGGAAGGAACAGCGGTTTAGTTTGTGTAGATTCCGGGTAAAAATAACCCGCAACTATGCAGACATTACATACTAGAACATTACATGCGCTGCCAAGAACAAGAGAAATCCTTTCTACCATCTACCCCATGTGGTGGAACATGCTTTGCCGTTCGTTGGTAGGTCACCCAGTACGAGTGATGATTTATTGAAATGAGCAAAATTGTCGTGATGACTTGTAGTGAGAGGTCATTTGGCATGTTACTCGAATCACTTCAGTCGGGTGGAAACTTCAAATATCTCATTTCGGCCTGACTAGACCCATACAAAAACGCAACCAGTGATTTATTGAAAATTATTCGCACAACTGCTGTGCAACATTAGGAAGATGGCCAAATATGCGCAACCCAAGCGTTGGCGTGTAGAGGCCCTTCGACCTCGCATCGACACGATTCTGGACAATAGGCTTTGATGCCGCATCCCGAATGGGACATATCCCATCGTAGGATATACGGGGCACGTGCCAATTCTTTTTTTTTATCTTCAAGCTTTCCGATCAGTTCTGTCGGTTGATAACTTCATTGTATGAACACATTAGCTGCGCTTTGTGGGACAAGACATTTGCGATTTGCTCTTTACCACGGAGCCATTTTCTGCTGCAGTATTTGACAATCCACCCTGCTGATTGCACCCAAAAATAACAGTACCGTCTTCACAAGGAAAAAAACAGAATTGTGTCTGAACTTTCACTTCTTCAATCAAGGAAGTAATTTCTTTAATTTGTGATAAAAATTATTACCCGAGGTCACGTGTACCGCTAGAAACGTTTTATTAGGGATTGATGAGCCAGCGAAAGTTCCCAGGTCAAAGTTATATATTTCATGAGTTGTCAATGTAGTTTCATTATGATAATAAGTGTAGGGTCCAATAACAGTGGCTGGATAATCAATGTGAAAGTGCAGCCGATATGTAGGCATACTGTCTACGAAATAGATTCTGTAGTAAGATTTTATGGGTCATACAGGTAATAAATAAATGGCCATGTGTGGTAATTGCCGCCAAGTCCCTTGTGGCGTGCATGTATTAAAGGTACATGTACATGTTCGTTCTTCATGTCTGTTTACCTGAAGTGTAGTAAAAAAAAAATCAACCACTGTTCCCTGTGACATGCATATACATCGGCCAGTTGTTTTATTCACAAAAACCAATTGGTATCGATTTGGGATATTCTTATCAGTGAGCTGCATCTGAAAAAGTAATCATTTTCAATAAGCTACTCACGACAAATAAAAGACAACCATTAAAAATATGTACAACAGGTGAACCAAACAGAAACTTAAATAAATTATGATCAGCAATTCGACATTCTGTGACGTACAAAGGAAGACCATGACATTTTTATGCTTATCGTTTCGATTATCATAGTTTCTTTAAGGTAACATAGAACAGACAATATATGCGAGTGCACACACGCGAGGTAAAACTATTCCTTCGTTGTAAAAAAAAAAAATACCATTAAACAATATGAACCATTACTGCAGTACATCGTTTGATGAAGTACATGTATCTTCAATGTTGCTCTAATGAAGAGAGATTGCTTTCAGACAAAGGGCACCATTTATCTTTGCTAGTGGACACACGTCGACTGGTCAATGAAAGCCTCTCCAAGTCAGCAGACTCCAAAGGCCGTACTAAAATGGAACAGGCGCCAGGCTAACAATGTATTCATGAATGAACTAAATCAATCCGCAAGTCTGCTGCCCAGCTTGGTGCTACTGATCAAAATCAATTAGACCTTCTGGCAAGGTCGTCCTGCACAAATATAAAACTTTTAGTATTTAGGTCCAAAGGTAACAGTAAGAAAAACAACTTTCTTTAAATATTATTCTGACGTCTGCTTTACCGCTGAAAGGGATTCCCCTGATCTGAGCGATGGTTTCGTTTCAGTTTTTTTCCCCGGAGAAGGGTAACTGACACAGCTGCACTAGGGGATGTAATTGTGTTGTCTAGTTCTTATGAAATGTTTGGGCTACAAATTGCGCGCATATAAAGTCTAATTACATCATGTGATTACCGTGCCTTACATAAGCCGTCATAAGTTTGTCTGGGCCGTCCACGTAATTAGCACTCGGTGTATGACTGTGAAGGTGAAGTAGAGGTCATCCGGGGTGAGATTACGTCACAGGCGTCTCGTTGAACCCTCCGTTATGTAGCAGTTGATTAACATTTATTTGCATAGACTTGGGGCAGTCGGCACTGGTTTCTGTGTGGTGTACAAGAAGGCTACAAAATGAAATAGCAGAATATCTTTCAGATTTTTCAAGTACATATATGAACATATTTGTTGGTGACTGAGTAAAGAGTCGCCTTAATGATTAAATCTTTAGCTACACCTTTGCAATCCTTTTCTGTACTTTGCAACAACTTATCACAAAGTTGAGAGCCGTCCGCAACAGAAAATGATTTTGGCTGGTCACCAAGCAAAATTGAACGACATTCAGAAGATCAGTATTATTTTTTTATCTTATATGGTTGGTTATGGGTACGGTGTTGACTTGGGTCTGGGCGCGTTCAGAATATCAAATTGTGCATACATGTGAGCTCAAATATTTGTGTAGCCAAGCAAGCATTACTGCTGTTGGAATAAAAGCAAATAATTGCACTATCACGAGGTTAACGTCTTGGATCACATGAAAGTGATCATAAAGTTTCACTGTATGTCCACTGTGCTTCAGGAAATTTACACCATGTTTGATCAAATTGTATGTTAAAAGTACGTGTATTATGTGACAACGTGGACAGAGATTGTGTCGGAGACTGACACAAGTCTAGCTAAGACATTTTCATCTGTGGTTCATGCAGCTAAAATTACCACACAAGTTATTAATGATGACAACTTGTTTCAGTGAATAGTAGGGCAAAATTGGTTCACTTCCAGTTAATGACTGTCGCCTATTTTCTCATTTTAGGTAAAAGCCAAGTACAAGGCGCAGGTTGATCATCTGAGAGGACAACTCGCTTTGGTTGAACAGACAAACGCACAATTGAGTAGCCAAGTTGCAGGTCTAACGGAGGAGCTCGGTAAGCTGAGGTGCGGCACAGACGGCAGCAAAATGAACGGCGAGAAGGTGGTGATCAAACAGGAACGACGCGACTCGTGCGACTCCGACACGACCCTTGATGGCAGCACATGCTCTGTTGGTGAGGGGGCAGCACCTCCCAGCATCATTGGGAAACAGCCAGTCCCCACCACCTAAAAAGATACTTTTCGATCATAGCTTATCATTTAAGAGTTAACTGTTCTTCCGGGCAGAATATATGACGAGGAGTCTGCATGTTGATCGAGAACCTAAAGTTATGGGCAGCTCTGGATGTTCAGCTGGCTGACATTTGGTGCAGAGCACGGTGTATTCACTCATCAAAAAAGAGTCGGCGTGCTTGCCCGTCACAGAATTATTCATAATATGGGAGAATGAAGGGCATTACACACGGACACACAAACACACGCACACACACATTACAGAACTGTTCATATTATTGACAGACGCATGGAAACAAAAGTACGAAATGTTATTTCTGATGAGGCCATATCTTACTGAGAGGTGTTGGTCGCAGCAGAAAGTATTACCACGTTATGTTTTTCATTTACATGAAACTATTTAACTATTTGCCATATGAACTGCAAACACGATGTTAGTAGTGCTTCAAGCACCACTGACTGCAGTGTTGTAAAGAAACTTCAATGTTACGAATACGCAGCAAATGTTTTTTCCTTTGCTTTCTTGGTTTTAACCAAAACTTGCTTCAAGTGAAACAAAAGGCGACACGGTGTTATAAGTCAAAAGCTATGTACGGTTTTATTAGTATAGTAGTTGCCACGCAATTGTTTATTTATGCACTGCTGTATTTTTGTAAGAACAATGTGATGGGGACTTCGCGTAAACAACTATCATGCAGAAAGGAGGCAAGAATTCCCTACCTTACTTTGAGGGAGCCCGGTGTTCAAGATAATGCTTGAAGCTACCACATAGAGAAGACGGCCACCTAACACCAACGTTAGCTGCATCACCGGCATCACGTTCTTCTGTAGTGGTGCGTGAAACATGCGAAAATCATTATAATCGTGCATTAGATAACTCAATGAGGGTGGCGCAAAACGCTTATTTACTGGAAAGAGATAATTGTAAATAAACCTTGTGCATTATATCCGCAGAATAGTCCAACAACTTAAGGCGCGAACGCATAATTGATTTAACAGTACAAAGCCAGGAGAAAAATTCAGAGCAGTGCACTAAAATATATTGCGGATCAACTTTTTTGCCGCTTTTTACGACATATGTACACTTTTGCTACCTTGAAATGTTTCACTTTGAAAAGGAACTGTAAATATCAGAGCACCAACACAACAGACGTAGTATAGTAAAAGATCCCATCATTTTGCTTGTTGAGAAAGACGACGTCGTTTTGTTTATTACATTATGTTTCGGCTGCAAAAAGAATTGTTACAATTAAGTATCGTTGTATCTGTAATGTTTTGGGGACATTCATGTTGCTGGAAATGGTAATTATTTCAACCGAAAGTTATCTGGATTGTATAGTCATCTTTCCCACTGTAGTCGCGCAAGATGGCGTACTGAGATACACCAAGGAAACAGGGACTAAAGACAAAACAGAAAACTAACCAACCATCCAAGTGTATCTAAAACAGATCGTTCAGTCAATTTTAAATTTTTGTATAAAGCTACTTGTACAAGAAATCGTTCGTCCTTCCGATCAACGGTGTTTGCCACAAGGAAGGATTTACATCTGTATTATAATTGGAGTATTGCTTGTTGACCATTGTGGTCTCATGTCAATGGACACGATGTACTGTGTAAAATATCAAATACGGAGCTGTATTTTACTACGATGGTAGCTGAATTATTTTATATTTCGAGTGCTTAGGTACAAGCCAGTGTATAGTTCTGTAAGAAGTTACATAGAGACTAAATATTGTGAAATAGTTTTAAAAAACGAAGAGAGATACGAAAAAGACTGTAATCGTGAGGCATTAGAACGACACCAGCGAAATAGTTCAAATACCGAGACAACTAAAAAGAACGTTAAATTTGTTATTTGTGACAAATTTGTTGGAACTTAACATTTTAATATTTCAGGGAGTGTATTAAAACTGCAGGATATAATTTGGAATTATTAATATTAATTGATGATATTTGCATGCTACAGATGTGTAAAATTTATGTATTTTTTCTGGTAAATGTCCGTATGGAAAGTGGTTATAAATATGGAATACATATTATCGTACATTCTTCATACTAAACTTGTAACATATAATATGAAGCCAGTAAATTGTTGAATTATCGTGGGCCAGTTGATGATAAATTCAGGCCAGCGTGCCGACTAGTATATTTTGTATATAACATTATGATGGCATTGTGGGATACATTGGCTTGAATTTGTGTTCAATTCGTCACGAGTAGTTTCCTTCTTCTGTGGTGTTGATATACGATTTAAATCTGAACTCAATGTTGTTAAGTTCCTTCGCAAACTTCAAACTTTCGCCCCCTTTTTGTTACTTTTTTTCATTCATTGTTAATGGTGCTATTGTTGTTTCATGAGGAGATTAGAATGTCTATGTACAGAAATCATAGTTATGACATTATTAGGTGTTTAAAATATCAGAAAAAAATTATAAAAATATGACAGAATGGCCGATGTGCTTGTAGCAGTATATAATGCTATAGAAACAATTTTAGTGTCTATACACAGCTAATTTGTATAGGTATGGTTCTGTTGTAGATACATAATTTGTAGAGAGTATACTATTCTTATTTCATTTCATATTAACAATTACTGGAGAATACTGTTTCATTTCAGTGTAAATGAAATTAACACCAAACTATGGTGATGTTTACTGCTTCAAAAGAAACCTTTTATTGTACATTATTTGTTGCATCACTAAAATAAATATATACACACAAGAACACTAACAATTTGTTCTCTTTTGATGAAGATGCGATCAAACGTAAGGTCATAAGTTTACATTTCGTAGACTAAACTTGTAATCGACTTTTCCCGTAATACACAAAGTTGACAATTGAGTTTTTCGCGATAGCTAAATCTGACAGAAATATAATGCAATTTTTAAGAATAATTACAATTTAGAGTCTAAATGTAAGGACTATTTAATATTTCCATTACTTGCTAGATCGTGGGTACATTGTCAAATAATCAACACAACAGAAAGGAGTAGAAATCCACTTAAAAATCTGTCAGAAATGTGAATCATGAAAAATTAGATTGTTGACATTTTTGTATTGCTTAACTTTGAAACTAAGATGGAGAAATCAATTACCTTAATTTTACTTCACAGCACCATGACAAGTGTAAATTTGCTTTGAAACTCATTTGGTACTTTTTAATTGTTTTCAATTTATTCCCATTAAAAGTTGTACAAATGCCAATTTTGCCATTACGGGAAAACTCGAATACCGATTTTCAAATTTCCAGTTTGTTTTTCGAAGTGTATCTCTGACTAGCAGTTGATTTTCAAATACATGGACCATTTTTACAAAGTGGTGGAGAATTCCAGGGCGTATGTGTTAGCATGGTAGACCTGCTTGGGTGAAAGGTTACGAGCCCGACGTGGGCCTGTAACCTCGGATCAAAAATCAACTGGTCCAATAAAGCATGTACAGGGTTGCAACGTGTCGGGGAAATGTCAGAGAAAAATGAAATTTTCTCCAGGTCAGGGAAAAGTCAGGGAATTTTGAAAAAAATGTCAGGGAATTTTGGCCATTTGACCAATGTCAGGGAATTGTCAGGGAATTTTGTCATGACAATATTTTTTCAGATTGAACTCATGCTAGGATAAGGGATCTACCTGGGTTGTGGT
>JBCAUG010075685.1:0-22690 GCA_038406175.1 Haplosyllis leylae | reverse complement strand
AAATAAAAGCACATGGCAACAGGAAGTTGGCTGTCAAATGGAACCTAAGTCAAGCATTTCCCATTCTGTCTCACCTTTAGGAAGTAGTAAGGTAAATGAGAGATACGGTTACAGTAAACTCTACCGTTACACTAAACTACGACACTTTGCCTGTGGACTCTTCAGAGGGGTTACCGTTACAGTGACTTGAATTTACATCATATTAGGGCATTCTATAGGTCTTCTGTCAATGACTGCCTTCTTCGAAATTAGTTGTCAATAATCCTTAAAATTGTTAATTTCAGGCTGCTGGTGGAGTTGCAACATCTCAAGTCTACAGTCAATTGTTGGCGCTCTATCTTCTCCACAATGACCTGTAAGCTTGATCGAGATTCTAACTTTTTTTTATTGCGAAGGGGACATGAGTAGTGACGTGCTATTTGTGTAGGATTTTTAAATGTGTCACCGCCAAGAATCTACACGTACTTTGCTTCCTTTATTTTGTAGAAATAATGCAAAGTTTCTGTGGAAAAGAATACCTGCTTCTGTTAAAAGTGTGAGTATCCCGTTCTTTGCAAAATGTTTTGAGCCCACACTGATGGAACACTAGGGACCCTGTTGTTCATAAAGCACTTTCCCAAAAATTTCTGATAAGTCATCCATCATATGAAATATCATGTTTTATATTAGTCTACTCCAGAAATATCGTCGATTTGGGCTGTAGGTCAGAAAATGTGGAGCCGTGACTTACCTGGTATTTATGAAGCCCTGAACAAGGAATGGTCTGAAACAGTGAAACACATAATGCAAGCCATACATGGTGTGTTTTATACATTTTGATTATTCAACTCTTTCTTTGTAAACCCAGTTAGTAAGAGTGTTTTGGTCAATTGTTTAGCTTTGCAAACATTGGGGTTGTCATATTGTGTCCACGTGTGAAACTTGTGAAAAAAATGTAAACGTGTCATGCATGGTGTTACAACAATTTAATTTCATATGCCAGTATTCATATGATTGTATTTGTTCTATCGGTAGAGCAAACGAGAAAACGAGCGTTTACTCTGGTTTCACAGGCGTATTCATCCATCACTGGTGATGATTTTGCAGCTTTTGTGGGAATGTCCGTAAATGAGGCAGTGGACGGTATGATAATTTAAATGCATCAAACATAATTTACACTTCCAGTTTTCTTAATGTGGTTAACAGTAAATTAATTATTAATGTGACGTCACGACTTTGAACGTCCGCAATGCTGGCACGTAAATGATGTCGTTGCACCATTCTGTGCAAACAAATCCCACCGATGACTGCAGCCTAATGGCGTCATCACACTGACAGTGGCCGAGACCTGGACCGAGGCCGAGAACAAGTATACAGAACTCAATGGCAATCTGTGTTGTTATCTGTCTCGGTGCACTGTGTGACGTTCTGCACATTACTATGGAACCCAATGTCGTCGGTCTCTGTCTCAGTCTAGGTCTCGGTCACTGTCAGTGTGATTACATCATCAAGTAGACAACACAAGACGGCCTCCATTAACATTGCGAGGTATACACACCACAGCCCCACATTCCTATTCCTCCTGTTTGAGGAGGAGGCGGGTAGGGCGCTCCGTACCTAACTTTACCTTGCTGGGGGCCGGGGGAGTCCTTCTGACCAGCCATCCTTTCAGTCTGATCCTTCCTGGCTGGACGTTCCTGTGCAAGGCGGGCCTCCACTCCACCTGATCCCTCTGCCCAGAAGGGAGGAGGCTCCTTCCTGCTTGTCATATTGCATCATGTCAAAGGACCCCGCCTTTTCCATGTAAGCCAGACAGCTTACGTGTTGATGTAATGCATTTCAACGTGTGTATGTTTTTCACACTTTTCCCACAGCTGCCGTGGCGGAAGGTTGGAAGGCTGACGCACAGACTCGTTTACTCACACCAAAGAGACCAGGTTGGCTTATTTCTTAAAAAAGTTATAATTTCATTACTAGTGGCTGTACCTTATTTAGTTGTTACGGAGATATTATCAAATATAGGACGTGACCTTTTTGGAAAGTATTATTTTTAAACTATTGCGTATCAAGTGTTTGTAATCAGTTAGACCGTACATTCAAGGCTTTCCTTTTGTCACTCCTTTTGGTGTTCATCCCACAATTGAGATCGGACCATGTAATATATAACATTTGTGCCCAGTGTTATGGGTGCTTTTGGTGGTCACATTTTAAGACCATACTACATAACCGCAGAATAGTAAGTGGTTGCAATTCTTGTTTTTAATTGTAGAAAAAACACCGGGCGGAGTAATACCGAATGAACAGCATTTATCACGACTAACAGATTTTGTGTCTTACTTAGAAAATTAGTTTCTTGAATGGACGCATTTTTACAGTATGTATGATTACCTTGAAAGGTAAATGAGCTAAGTTATCAGTGCCATTAGATATCAATGAACCATATGTACACCAGACAAAGACATATATCAAAAGGATTACCAGACATTTAAACTTGAGCGTAAGGAACGAAGCCTGGTGGTATCCCATCATATTTGGTAACACGTTGGTATATATTTACCCAAGTCAGCAGATATATTCATTATTGTGTTTCTACTGAGACACTTATTAAAAACTTCTATTCTGTATTCACGAAAAAGACAACTTCGAAAGATTTAAAATGTTTGTTAAAATAACATGTTAATAAATTATTTAACATTTCAAATGTAAAAAATTGTCAGCACTCAAGTGATTAACATAGCGTCTAAGTTTATTTCATTCCCATCAATAATTTGTACAATATTTTGCTTCACATGTAGCGTACAGCAAAGAAATAAACCTGTAACCCTTTTTGAAGAATTGCAAGATATTTAGGAAACAGATTTGATCAAAAGAGTGATCGTACAGTGTATCTGTACAAAGAATAACAGAAGGCTAAATTGTATTAACCGGTGTTTAAAACATGACGATAATAAATGGCAATCGTATAAAACAAAACAACAATAGCTTCTGCATTAACTTCAAAATGATATTCCTAGCACCTCCTAAAGTTGTAGATTTGTATTTTGAAAGACACAATGGCAATATCACTATGTTAGCTTGCAATACTTTCAACATCTACAGCCTATGCTATTAATTTGTAGCAATATCTGCAGATACGCTTCAAATTTTTTTCCCAAAAATTTGATAATTGTTTGTAACACCGGATGGGAATCTACCTGTAAAGGAATACTGGAGGATAGAGTTGTTACATTCCAGTCTCAGAGAAACAATGGTGAGGAGAAACATAATATTTAAGGTCATTGTAGACCACAGATTTGCATACACACGAGCTCCCCACAGTGAGCTCGTGTGTGTACGCAAGTCTGTGGTGCAGACGAACACGTGGTTGTCTAGTTTCCTGGAAGTCACAGGTACCACCACCATCTGCCGTTCGCACATTAAAGGTCTGCAGAACGTGCATGATTCGGACAAAAACATGCAGTAATTCATCAAAAGAGGACTAGAGAACATTTGCATCAATTTCACGTAACTAGTTCTGTTACGTGTGTGACGGGTGATGTATGTACGCCCGTAACAAAACTTGAAAATACCGATAGCATCACTATTCGAAAATGACTATCACCGTGGGAACATCACAGATTACAATGTACTTGATACATACTAGTTACCTCTTATGTACCTGTTTTGTTTTTAATCACTTGCTGAAAAGGAATTTAATGGTTAGTTTGTTAGATACTGTGTGCGTCAGTGTTAAAAATTCTTTGTCTTGACTCTGAATACTGTCAAATGAAGGCATCAACAAGATCTTCCTGTGCCCTATTGAAACATTTTGTCGAGAATGGAATTGAAAACGTTCATTGTTTCGTCACTGACTAGTACTATGTCATATGCATCTTTGTATGCCTCCAGTCTTTCCTCAATCTGAAACAAGAGAAAATATCAACTTTCACACACTTGGATCATTATGAACAAATAAGAAACTAGAAAAATATTCTTTTAATTTTTTTCAGACAATTATTGGTAAAAGAACGTACTTTGTCGTTTAGGAATCCTATCCTGAGCAAAACTGAGGCATTTGCTCCATCAGCCATTTTGAGGTCTCCAAGAGAATCGCCAAGTAATATCACATTATCACGTCCTTCAAGTTTTTTGAAGTAATCAGAATCGTGAATGGCATTCTCGTTCTTGTTGAATACGTGAATTAAATCGTTTTCAAAACCAATTAAATCACCCTAAAAAGAATCAAAGAACATTTTTTGGCGAGTGAAATTTAGCCAGTCAATCAGGAGTATATATATGTTCTTGCCATCGGACATCTAACAATTTCACAGAATATATCGATACACATGGTACAATTTGCTACCATTTGAATAACTTACCTGTTCATCAAATTTCATCATATTAGAGACAATTTTCATGGTATTATAGATGGAAGCCTGTTGTTCAATAACTTCTTGTATTATGTTTCCCAGTCCAGCTGAGAATATAAGAAGCGGTACACTGTACTGGTGTAGTTGATCAATCGACTTTCGGCAGCCGTCTCTGTAAACGTTATAAATGATTGATGTATAGTTTAATTGATCACTGATTCCATAAAAGATAAAGTTGAATTCTTATCAACATATACTATTCGTTGAAAGTTTAGGCTTGTATTTGAAGGACCTTGCCTCAACGATATTTTGGCACCACTGACAATTCTTCTGATTTTGTCTTTGTTCATACATTTGTATTGAAGCAATAGGTCGTGTCCAGAAGTCCACCTGTCAACAAAAGTTTATTTGTCGAGTAATCACGATATCGTCAGTATATTTCAAAGGAATTTGAGGTTATAGTTATCATAAATGTATTTCATTAGAGAAGTTCCTTAAATTAAAAATTATTTGGTGAACTTCATACCATTTCACCATGAAAGGTATTTTTTCCTGCACTGTGAGATGGGGGTCTACCTCAATGGCATAGTAGTGATCTCTCAGGGCGTTTGCTTTGTTGCGGTACTCCTCCGGAAGCAAAGGACTGTCATCCAACGCCTCTGTAAAATACCGCGAATAAAAGGTTTCGTTTATTTTTAGTTTCAACCATGCTGCTTCGAATTGGGAGATTCAGATTTCAAAATGGGAAGTAAATTTAATTGAAACGTCTTTTGAGGGTTTTCACACTTTGACTCTATCGTAAATCAGCAGACAAATAAAAACACATTTCATGCCAACTAACAACCTAACGATTTTGGCAAACAACAAATGAGAAGATGACGTGAGCCAAGTTATACTTGTATTTGCGCAAAACATGTATGTGCAATTACTTTATGTACTATGTAGTCTTTTCGCAAAAGTTGCTTTAGTGAAAAAATAATTGTACAGTGTACTGTTATGTTTATTTATCTGCCGTTTTCGGGCCACACAGGAGACAAGCTTGAGCAAGCGAGAGTTCCTATTTTTTTCATTGGTATTTTCATTATTTTGTTTATTAGATCTTCTTTAATTTTGCAGCAATAAGGTTGCCAGGGAATTTAATTCTTATTTTTTTCCAGACAGAGAAAACACAGGAAATTTCATCTTGGTCAAAACGTGGCCACCTTAAAGGTTTATGTACATATTTTTCATGAGCAGGTACACGAGATAGATATCTTTTATCGGAACAAATTTCAGGACAACTGAACTGAACTAGGAACAAGAGACTTTTTCGGAAGCCCCTTTACTTCAATTACACTCCGTTCGGGAATGCATCGACGGTTTCAGATTCCAAAATTGGTACTTACTGTGGCAAGAAACGCATTTTTCGCCTCTTGACGTGAAAGCTGACAATGTGAAATCAAAATCTGCAATCACCTAAAAATACACCAGTCAAGTAGTCAAGTTTAAAATTAACATCAAATCAATGTGATTTGTTTACTTTATTCTGGAGTTGTGTTTCTCAGTATTGTAATGTGACAGTGTACCGGTAAATTAAATTGAGCAAGCGATGATCTTTCAATGAGGAGGGGCAAGCTACGCAATTTAATTTACCGGTACGCTGTCACAGTAATAAAATGTCGGACCCAGTTGCAAAAGTAGCTTGGGCATTAAAAACATTGAATTCCGAAAGTCTATCATTTCCTACACGTCTGTCTTCCGTAAAATTCACATTTTGAACATTCGAAAATAATGCTTGGTTCGATATGTACCTGAAGTTTGTTTTCTCCCTGGTGAATGATTTCGGACAGTTTTCTATCAACCTCATTCCTATTCTTTATGTGAACATGGTTCGATTGTAATTCTTTGATCTGAAAAATAAAACAATTATAAACACCAAACAAACAACTAGCTTTAACTGCGAATACATATTTTGAATGTTGCATCTGTTTTGATGTTCCATTGTTACTTATGTCACATGAAGAAAACGTGAGTGCCAGTTTCATGGGATGAGCGTTGGATAACTTTGGCCGCGGTTCCGATTCTGACAATATTACAGTTTCCCCTAAATTATACATATACAAAGTTTGCAACATTGTCAAGAAAGGCTTGTGCAGGGAAGAGCAAAATAAGTTCAGTGAAACAAAATTGCCTCCAGTGTGGATAGAACCCAAGACCTCTTGTGATCTCTAATGCCTTGCTGAGTTGACATTCGGATGTCAGTCTGAATCTCTGAGAACTTTCTAAAGTCATGCTCTATTAATTCTAGAAATGATCAAAAAAAGTGAAGTGGCCCATGAAACAAAGTTCAGTTTAAAGATCTCCTATCCAACATATGTCCAGTTAGCTCAGTCAGGAAGACGAAAGTGTAGATCACAACAGGTGCTGGGTTCTGTCCCCACTGGAGACGGTTTTTTTTTTAAATTTTTGCTGAATTTATTTTGATCTTCCTCATGTAAGCCTTTCAGTGGCGGATCTTAGGGGGGTGCCCCCCGCCCCTCTGGCTCCGATTTCTTTCATTTTCATGCAGTTTTTGGGAAAAATTTGGCAAAATAATAGGCTGGCGACCCCACCTTGGGGGTTAGCGCCCCCCGTCTGGGAAATCGTGGATCCGCCACTGCCTTTGTTGGCAACTTTGTATAATTATAATCAAGTAAATAATCAAGTGAAATTGCATAGTTCCTTTTCACGAGAAATGTTCTTTGTGAACATAAAAGAAACAACGAACGCTATTTTTATTTTGCGATCAATTCATACTCACCAAGTAGAACAAATAATAACGACTTCAGGCAAATTCAACAAGACCTGAAGTGGCCAGCTATATGCAAAGAATTTGTACGGACGAATAGGTCCACTCGATGGAGAAATAACCTGACCTCCCCTTGCAAGATGCTAAATATAAAAAGTCTTTTCAAGCACTAATATTATTGGTATAAAAAGTCTGAACGAGATTTGATTTATCACTGTGATCTTTTTACACGGAAACACCTAGGCATAAGAAATGTGTTCTACATATATCCATCATTGTTCCTTCGTGGAAGATTAAATTGAAGTACGGTAAATAATTGCACAGAAGAAGCTCCCAAAACCAGATTTTGCAGCCGAGCAGACGAAGCTCGGGTGGTGTATGTCATGAGTAAAGGGTCAGGTTTGATACGCAGGCATCATGGTCCTGCACACATAAAGTACGTTGTTAACAACTTGCACCAAAGAGTGAACACATATGATGTGTAGGACGTTGCGCAGCTCTCTAAATTCAAGCAAGGAAGGGTTGATTTATCTTGTTGGGATTTGGAATTGCCAGTCACAAGTGTTGTCACTTCTATGTGACGCATCAGATTTCAAACTTTAAACTTGATTATCTTTTCCATGTGACAGCAATACCGTGAAATTGTGAAACCTTTTTCTTGCAGAGCTCCTGTGAATGTATTGTTACTTCGTTACATTCTACTGTTATCAGATGTATTCACATGAATGTTCCTTTAGGTTTCGAGATCTTACGTAATTATTACGAGATTCTTGAAAATGGAAAATAGTGCAAATAGAATGAGTTTTTGCTTGTTAATCAATTGATTAAACACCGATCAAAATATTGATCAGCTCCTTTTTAATACTGATTACATTTTAAATAACAATCTGGTGATATATTTTGTGAGACACGAACGTTTTGTTTTTTATACTGAGGTTGACTACTGAATGGTGTACTTCAATGAGGCTATATTTTTCAGACGTTATAATTCTGGATTTGCGTGCGTAACCCAGAGGTCAAGCTATTATTACTAACACGTCTGCAGAGTTCACGACCCTACCCAATTGTGCATTTGTGATTTGAGCACACTTTTCGAAGAATACTTCTGATTTTTTTTGTTCAAAAGTATATGAAATCCATTTTTAGTGTTAAAAATTGATTAAAAATGGGTTATTTTGTTTCAAACATAATGTATGGTTGGAGTGAATAAAATGAATAAATAAACAAGTATTTATTGATCTCACCTGTCCAATGATTACGACTTGTACAGAAGCATAATAATAGACCTAATTAATCTTGACAAAATAACTATGGATAGCAACAAAATAATCACATATAACTTTCTCATATTTCTTGAAAAGATTTCTTAAATAATTTCAATGATTTCTTAAATAATTTCAATGATTTCTGTCATTTTTTTCACCAAATGTCAGGTATGCACAGCCGTAAATTTATTGATTGAGCACAACATTGCCATGCGAGGAAGCTGTGCAGGGCTTCCTGGCAGCTTTGCCAACTTCGCAAATCAAGGTCGTTCAAACTAGCAATGGCTGCCACCGAGGCAGTCCCCTCTAACCAACCGATATCACTATTGAAGAAAGTGAATTTTTACTGGAATATGTACTTACCAAATCTATTGCTCTGGATCCCATCCTGATTCGATTTTTGGTATTTTCCAAGTGTGAGCGCAGAAGTGTCCTTGGTGAGCAATCCTGGGTGCACGGGTGATGATCCTTGGTGGTAGGTCTTGTGTAAGGGGTGGGATCGTGATGATTATGGTATTTTTCAGATTTTTGCATGTATATTGAATATACGAACTTTTAAGAAATAAAGTGGATGCTCTGATATAGCCTCTGGCTATATTGTCATGCTTCTAGAATAATTTGACCATGGAACGTAGGTTGTTTTCGTTTTGATCAGCTGAGATTGTGGCTTCACCCGTCAGATTTTGTGCATAAATTCGCCACTAGCAAGGCAGAAATCTTTGCACACAATGGGCGTAAATATGTCTCCACGGTATGCCTGTAATACTGCAATAACTGCTCAACTGTATATGGACTTAACGCTGGCTAAAGAGCAAGAAATTCTGGGTCCGTCCGTGCTCAGTTTTGACAGCTATTTGTTTACAAGAATGTGACGTAACTACCACGTGATTTCTATCAGTCACGTGACATTTATTTGTAAATTCTTACACGTGGTCGATGTTGCTGGTGCAGTATCAAAATATTTTGACGTCCGAAACTTTGTACCACATTTTGCAGCATCATTAATTTTAAATTATGAAAAAGAAACAAGATTCATTCAGTTGTTATTAATTTCTTCTTTTTCAGTATTTTTATTGTAGATTTTTGTACAATATTTATTCTCTTTACCAAATGAGCAAGTTTCACATACATGTACGTCAAGCAAAAAGCTAGTATACACAATTTACAAAATATTACACTGAACAAAAACACGACATTGACACTCTATTCATAATAAAGTTACAATGCAATGTTGCCTTAGACACTAAATACACATAATTTTAACGGTAGTTCTTTGGTTTTTAAATCCTCGTTTCAGATTTCTAAATTTTGAAGTGTTCAACCACAATAATTTAGTGGAAACTGTTTCGGAAGACTCCGGTCTTGCTTGCATCTATTCAAAGGATGACCAAAAGACATAGAAATACTGCGATATTTGTCAAATTTTGCTACGGTTATGGAAGACACCAGACCTGAGTGTGAGCCTAAGCAACGTGCAATTAAGACCAAGAGCGTACTTAATTTGAAAGGAAAGATCCTCGACTACATAAAGCGTACAGTGTAAGCACACAAGTATGTACATCAAAACATGTAGCAGTACACTAGCAACACAACATTGGTTGTGTGAAAAGACGTACGCAAAATGAACTTTCATGGAAATCAGTTTGGATTAGAAAAAGTTCCTTCTAATCTGTTGGATCTTCTGGTAGGGTGTGAATTCTTGTGGGAGGAAGATTCCGAGATTCATAGAACGGATACTAAATTTCACTACACTATGGAAAATGAAGATGCACATACACACAACTGGTACATGTAGTTTTACATGTGTAAATGATTGCATAAGTACGGAAACTAGATACAAATGCACAAAAAGTGAATGTGCTTTCATTGGGAACCATAATACTAATTTATTAAATTTACTCTCCTACCTCAAATACCTTAGTGCAGACATTTAAACAGACATTACATTAACCAATAAAACGTGAAAGTTTCTCATGTTTCTCTCAGCGATAAAACAGCAACACTTATGGCAAATACGGAATATAGTTCGAGATTTCATACCGAGATTCACTGAGTGGACACTGAATTTGACAAAACTAAGGAAAATGACAACGTTGTGCGGTGCTGTCTCTCTGTAATCAACACCGTCCTACTCCATGTTTTCTTCAGAATACCAGGAAGACCTGAATCGATGCGCTTTATTTTATGTATACTTTGTAACACTGAAACTGTCCACTGTTGGTTGTCCACACTTTGAGCAAGTTTCATGAGAGGAGATAAAGCCATTTGTAAGATTTCGTGTCGTTACACAATATATCCATGATTACAAGACTATATTTTTGACGTATGTCTGGTTAGCGCTATATACATAAATCTGTACAGAAACGTTATTAAAAATGTTCATTTTTTGTCTACATAATAGAAATGACTTAGCTTCCGTAAAATATCACATGTAAAGACATACACGAGAACACTCAATGTGTCAGTGAAAGAATAGGACATACTTGGTATGGAACACTTTTGACACCCACTCATATCTCGGGTTTCAATATAGTCTTTAATGAAATGGTTGCGGGAGCAGGTGCGGTAAAGGATGAGTATTGGGGGTTCAATTAGAAACGTCCATACTGCCATCAACTCAAGCTCTCATTCTGTAAATTATAGCACACAAGTCATGTATGTACAGAGTATTTGTATTCCATTTACGGTATCTCACTATTTGCAACATACGTTCATACAAATGGCACCATATCAGCGTACTATACTTATAAAAATAGTCCTTCAAATATATATATTATATTCCATACCTATAAATTTACAAGATTTGCCTTCAAAATGGAAAATATTTTCATCTTGTAAAGAGTTGTGTTTTACTTCATTTGTGCAGCAAGCCTTAAACAAAAATATCCGTTCAGATAAATAAAATAGTGGATTTCATAGTGAGCACAGATACATTTCTCTCAAACATTTTCTAAAAAAAAAAAAAAAAAAAAGAAGAACGAGGATAAAAAGAAAGAGAACCAATACTAGTTGTTAGTAAATTCTCTCTCCATCATCTGTCATCAGGTTTTGAGGAAAAATCACCGATTAAAACATTCATGGAAAAATATTTTCGATCCTGATCACAGCATTCTGGTTCTTATTAAACAATATCATCAATAATTCGTTTCCCATTGACATTTGTACACATGAGTATAATTAGTCTTTTAAGGGGATTATTTTGCATTTACAAGATAGGCATTGTGAACGCTGCACACGCGCCTACCCAGAATATTTACAACCATGTACAATTATTTGCTTTAAATTTAGAAACGTGTACAACTAGAACTATCTGTGTACATAACAAAAACTGTATTCACCTTTCACAAGATTTCACTGACTACAATGTGCAGCAATATTTAAATTCACGACATTATTTGCTAATTTGTCCCGTACGGGAAACACTGTGAACCGTAAATTAAATAGGCCTCGTGTGTTGATAAGGCATCTAATAACATTTGGTACTCATTTGGGGGGTATATGTCTTTCAACGTGAATTTGGACATTGCGCACATTGAAACAGCCGAATCTGTAAGACATTTCCTTACTGTGGCTTGTAAATCTTAACCTCATTTCTTTTAGGTAAATATTTACAAAATCATCCTGAAAAAAACCCAGACTCTTGATTTAGTATGGATTGCCTGGCAAATACATTGGGCACTCTGTTTTTTTTTTTCTCATGAACACAATAATAAGAACAGAAAAATATATTATGCAAAGTGGCCATGCATTTAAGTCACAAAACACTTAACATATAGTGCATTACAATAAATATAGTCCCTTTATAAAAGTCAAAATTAGACAATACGTGAGGTCTTCTACATTCATGACTCTTTGCATGGCTAGTATAAAATGACTAAAATACATAGTTTGTTGAAACAGTTTGATTACATTGTTAACGACTGCGACCAACATTTTATTCAGTTTTCGCAATGATACCTTTTCAACATGAAAACTCTGCAGGAATGATAACATGAAAATAACATTGTCATGGACATGATCGTGTGAAGAATATCTTTGTACAATGGAAATATGTAACAGTTATGAAACATGAAAGTTTTGCGATCTGCGGATGATGGTGATTGGATGGCCTGATACTAATAATATCACGGGTCTTGTCCTCACAGGGAGTAACTATCAGTCTTATTTTGTGTTGGTGTGTTGTAGACAACTTATTCTTACGCATCCGTAGAGGCATGTCCTCCCAGTGGCTGTCGCTCCTCATCTCCCAGATAAATTTTATTTCGTTCTTTTTTCCCCCGCAATAGTTCTTTCTTTTCTGATGATGATGACTCAGCGGTGAGTAATTCACTCACATTGTCTTCAGAGTAAAATTGGTCATAAATCGGGTTTGAGAAATTTGTGGGCTGCAAAAGAGAAATACAGAGAGTTACTAGTGGAGCATAAAATATCACTGTGTGACGGTCAATACTCGAGAGGAAAGTGTGAATATTTTTATAAACGCGAGTGATCGTTTCAGAAGCATTTCTGGTTTTCCTACGTTTCCTTTACAAAAAGTTAATTGGGGGGTTTCTGTTCTTCCAAAAGCCCCGTATCCACTGAAGGTACTAACTGACAGAAATCCCTCTGGATGCCGTTGCATTTTGTTAGTCTTGTAAACCTTTCCAGCCATATTAGTTTCATGTCAATCAGTTACTATCCATCACTTGCTTAGCAGATCATGCTTTGCTGACTCTTCCTGCTTTGTTCTGCAGCACAAATCAAGAAGTCTTATCTTGTGTGACCCTTACTGCAAAATGCTTTAGCCTAGGGTACAATACAATGATTTTGATTTCATCACTTTTTCGTCGGCACCAAATTATCGTTTGTGTGTATTGATTTGTTAAAACGGACTCGGCAGTGCCACAGTACATTGAACTTCTTGATTTGTGCGTTTATTTTAAATTTCTAAGATTCTGGCCTGACAGTTGTAGAGCCATCACCCACTGTTCATGCATATATCGACATTACTGCATCTACCATTTATTGACTTTAAACTTTATATTCAATTATCAAATACCTAATAATGCAATTTTGGACACCATACGTTAAACTGAAAACAAAATATTGTTTGAGTCTTTCAATACTTAAAACTGTGCAGCAGTTAAAATTCAATGTGTTTTTGAACTGGTAACAAAAGAAAACAAACACACAAAATAAACATAATGCTTAACGGTGTGTGCGATTGTTTCAAAAAAAAAAACTAAATGTAAAAATTGTTAATAAAAATAAATATGTATAATAGATATGTGTTAATTTCATTACCAATTTGTCAGTTTTCTGCATTTCCTTTTTATGTGAAGCCTGTTAAGTGCAACCATTATATAACCACGGTTAAATGTGAAATTAGTTTGCTGGTTGAGAGGGACACTACTCTTTTTACTATGATGTTATTTTTCGCGCACCCATCTGTGAGTTCTTGTATTCTAGATAAATCTCACACTAATGAATCGTGTATTTTTGTTGTGGATCACCCGGGGCGGTGACAAATATTTTAGCAAGAAAACACTTGAAGGCAAAAAGTGAAAGTGTCGTGCCACGATTTCATCTTTGGGTTTACTTAAGTCATTTTTACTGTGGGCTATTGTAGTTGAGGCGTGGGAAGAGACTGTCCTTTCTGGCATCTCAATATCACCATTTGCAAATGTAAGCCTTTCACCAACTTAGCATGAACAGCACACAAGCTTACGTCTTTTGTTATTTGTCAAAATCAGCTGATTAATTGAAACAAAAGAGGCAAAATTAAAGGTAAACAAATATCGTCAATGAGATGACTCTTTCCTTCACATCGGTTTACCTACAGTTATCGTTTCATAAATTTGAGATGTGTATTCTAGCTGATGCATGTCAAGTTAAAAATTAAGGTCGAACCTACTGTTTTTTGGTGTTAAGATTTCCCATAATTATCACTGCTTTGAATTAGCCAAAACCAATAATATAGCACAATTAAATTTTATTACCTTGTCTGAATCAAAGTCTTCACCGAAGTACGGACCTCCGTCGTCGTCATCGTCACCAGTGTAAATAGGATTAGTGATCTCAACGTTGCCGGACGGTTCGTTCATGCGCTTGTGCTTGAACTGATTACTGGAAAATAGAACGTAAAATGGTGATAAACGTGTGTCTAACGTACAGCGCTTCGTGACATCAAGGTGCTAAGCATCTCTTCAGTATCATCATCAGTGTATTTTCTGAACACCATTGGGGACCGTTAGCACTTGGCGACAACTTTTATGTCGATAAAAACTGGGTCCATTGACAACAATGATAATACTTCATTTTGTCTTTGTCGTCAAGTGTGAACAGTGCTATTGGTAACCATGCAACCTATTTTTGATGACACAAAAAGTTGATGTCATTGTCGTCAAGTGCGAACGGTCCCTTATGTCCTTTAAAAGGAAAGCCTAATTTATGCACGCTTGTAATCAATAGTAATATGTAATATTTACAATAGTAAATAGATATATTTGTAGGACATACTTTGATCTTCTTCTGTAAAGGATGATTGCCAATATTACCACCAGCAAAACCAAGATACAAATGAAAATCGGCACCCAGATTCCACCTGAAATTGGAAAGTACAAACGAAATTGTTTACCTTTGGTGCGTCTTCATGGAAAACGTTTACACAAAAAAACTTTCAGATTGAAGAGAGAGGTACGTGTCGACGAAAGAGTCTGACAAAAGATATTTTCCATCCCAGTAAAAACACATTTATACCAGCAGGATCACAAAGATCACGCGAGCGTAATGTACACGTTCCGCACATAGTTCTAAGTTTGAAACTTACTTGCAGAGGAGTTCGATGATGACAATTTCTTTTCACACCTGTCTCCTGTGAAGTCTCCGAAACATCTAAAATATTGTAGAATTTTGCTATTTTTTTTGAAATACTAGCAACTATTGAAAGTGTTCACACTGGCCAAGACCTGCAGTCCGACTTATCACCGATATTGATAGTATTTATTGTACCACTTCACACACCATTCCTCGGTCCACTTTCCTCGTTTCTGAGATACATGACGATAAAAATCAATGAAGAAACGAAAAATGATACTGACTGGCACTGGTCGCAGTAAGGTACTCGTCCTTCCATATAACACATGCCACTCATACAACGGCCATTGTTTCGACAGACGGCTACACATTCGTCTGGTAACTTATTGTCACAAAATTCTCCATCATACCATCTATTGCATCTGCAAAACAAAGGACCCCGAGGAAAATTAAATGGCAATCATTATGTCAACTTTTAGTCTGTATTAAAAACGTAGCACTTCTGACTGACGTTTCTAAACTCTGAATTAGAGATTTATTCCTCTAAAGTACTCGCGATGCGCCCGCGGCTACTGGTAAAATTAAAAGCAGATTAATCACCGACTCAGATACTTACATGCACTTGTACCTTGTGCCGACTTTTCTACAATCTCCATTGAGACCACAATCAACCACTCGGCACCCAACTTCTCTACTACAGGAGCCTCCTGTAAATCCAGGTGCACAATGGCACTTTCTTTCTACATTATCATCTGAAATGAGTTACATTAATTTGGAAAATGATTGCAAAATGTGCAGGATTTTTTACCAACCACGTACGTAGTACGAGGGAAGGTACATCCTGTCCAGGTCCTGCCGGGGGGGGGGGGTGTATCCTGTTCAGGTCCTACCCAGTGAGGAGGGGAGGGGGGAAGAGGGACGTACCCTGACCAGGTGACCTTACCCTACCCCATCCCCACTGGCTAGGTCTGGGCTGGGCATGGGGAAGAGGGGGATGGGAGGGGAGGGTACTGCCACCAGATGCCCCCCTTTCCGGCTAGGTCTGGTCTAGCATAAATGGGGTAGGGGGGAGGGGTAGGGTCACGTGATCACGGTACCCTCCCCTCCCCTTCCTGCTAATCCATTCACGACCAATCAAGCCGACTCCAAAAGTATAGCTACTAAGAAATAGTCACAGAAACAAAATTTAGCAAAAGTGACATCACATTCCTGAAATTTCCCTTTACAATTCCATTAAAATTATAAAAAGGTCCCATTGTGTCATTGTCACAAAGGCCTGAGTTAACTTACGTGGAATACATGTTGCACCATTATAACACGGATTGCTTTTGCAAGCCGCAGCAACCACATCACATCGAGCACCAACAAAGCCTGGTTTACACTCACAACGCACACCTCTGTCATCAACTACGCATTCTCCTTTTAAGGAAATTTTTTTTATTATTATTTAGGCTACGCATAAAAAGATCTCTTCGATAAGAGCAGAATGCATAATTTGTTTCTTAAGAATAAGTGCTAACTTTAGGTGACTGTTACAATTTGAAAACTATTTTATAATAAAATATTCCAACAATTTTGCCTCAAATGAAAAGATTTAAAAACTGAATCTGCTTGCCTTGATCATGCACACATTGGCCAGCACAAAGGTCTTTCTGGCATGTATCACCGGAGTATCTGGGTTCACAGGTACATGATGTGGTACCGTCGAAGGAATGCAAACAGGTACCGCCATTTTGACAGTAATTGTCGCAGGTATCCTACAAGGTATGGGAATAAAATTATGTTGTCACAATACATTGATAAAGAATATCTTAACAGTTACTGATAATAATAGATAATTTTGAATCACTCAAAAAATCAAGTAAGAAAAATTTGTGTCATGGGTATTTTTCCGATTTACTTAATTTCTGTCTACTGTAAATCATTGTTTTTAAATACTTACGACACAGTGTCCTTTGCAAAACTTTCCACTCGGATCACAATCCCTAAGCTCGGATGAGTAACCAATCGGACATTCACATCTTGCATTGCCAGATGGATCCCACTTGCAATATGCACCGTACACATCCACATTACAGACATGTTGCTTCCCGTCACGAAGTGCGCAACGATCACATCTGTCGCCTAAGACAGGATGGTAATAAACACCATTTTGTTGTCCGATATTCAATCCAGACATGTAACTAAATTTGCAAAAACAACTACTTACCTGTGTATCTTCGACCGCATCCAGAGCATTTTACTTTCTTTTCTCCGATCTCTTCGCAGTATGCACCATTCTGACACTTCACGCTATCACAGACATTCTTTACTTCAGTTTCACATGTTTCTCCACTATAACCGACTGGGCACCTAAAATAAATCACACAATATCACCATAGCGAAACAAGTATTTAAAATACAAGAATGCCTTTCAGTCGAAGGCGTAACATCCGCGTAGTACAGAGATCACAAAAAATATTCTCAAAGGACAGAAAAATTATTTCTTTTTTTTTATCTTGTTATTGAGTAATCTTGACCTTGAGATGACCTTGACCTTCTGAGTAAGTTTTAGTGGAATATATTTAGAAGTAAAGGCTAGATAAAATATGACACTAATTCTTTTAACCTTGAACTAATGACCTTGATATTTAAACTTGAGCCAGATAAATCCCTAAGTGTGGTGGTTCAAAAGTTATTACTTGAACAGACATGTGCACAGACGGAAATTAGCATTGTGTTGCACTGCACGAGTTTGTTTGTACTTGGTAACAACTTAAGGTTTTGGGTGGGTGGGTAGTCCTGAGCAAAACTTTTCAGTCTGAAATTAATTTGTACCAACGTACATGCAAGCGGGGCCTCCCGTTATGTTTACATAGCATCGTCCTCCATTTGTGCAATAATTTTCGCATATATAATTTGCACATCGTTCACCCCGGTAATTCTTCGGACAGCTAAAAAATAAAGTTGTTCACATTTCACATCAATTGCATCCCGGTTAATGATGTTTTTTACTTCGTTTTAGAAATTAAAGAATCAGTAACGTTTAAATAACGTTTCTTCACAGAGCAGCAAACCGTATCCATGTACCAGAAAGGCTTCAGTTACATTTTAAAATTCCCAGTAGATTTAGTCCAAACTTACGTCATGTACATAAAATTCTGTTTGCGGTATATTTCTGAATATCTACGTCAGCACTGTACTTACTCGCATGTGGCCTTGCCGTCTACCGTTGGTTTACACCTTCCGTTATTGAGACAATAGTCTTTGCACACATCACGCTGACATCGCTTCCCAGTATAACGAGGAGGGCAGCTGTGAATCAAATGAATACACTTATTGATCACGCAGCCTTGTAACTACGGAACATAATAATAATAACTTGCTTACGCTGTGAACTTAAATGTACTTTATTGATATAACAATGACCATCTGGGAGACATCTGTGAAAAAAATAATACCCGAACATGGTGAGGATATTTATTTGAGCTGATACGTAATTGGGAGCAGGGGCGGCATTTTTGAAGTTTAATTTCCTCATGAGAACATAATAGATGATTTTTAAAAATCGGTATCAATTTATTCAAAGAGGCCTTTCCTCCTCTTTGTTTTTGTATTTGGCAGATAATTTCTAAAACAGCTCTGGTATGAAATTCATCCGAACCCTTTGGACAGAATAGTTTGAGAGGAAGTCAGTGAGAGCATACTACCTGCACTTTGTAATTCCACCTTCATTCACACTGCAGTTGCCGCCATTCATACAGTAGTTGATGCACATGTCAGAGGGTCTAGCTTCTGGCACGCATTTTATCATGTTCGACTTTGCGTCTCTCTGCTGACGTCTACCGTTTGGACACACGCATTGAACGCCCAGGGCTACGTTAATGCAAACTGCTGATTGATCACAAGATTTTTCGGTGCAGTTGTTGATTTCAAATTCTACAAAAGAAAATCAAAAAGTCGCAGTTTCTAACACACTGATAATACATTGCCTAAAATATGGCTGATATTGAACACAGAATTGAAGCTCAATCATTTGACTGTACTGGAAAACTAAGAGAAAAGCTTAAAATTAAATGTGATTAGGTTTCTTTCCTGAGCATTTGACCATTGCACCAAATACCAAGTATGTAAGATGAACCGGAGTTACTAAAGGTACTCACTCGCATATGATGTATTCTGTTTAAATTGCTGAACTACAACAACATCTCCTATTCGTCCTAAGCCGCGGGCAATATAGACTGGGGTCTTTGAAGAATTCGAACCACTGGTTGGTCCCAGCTTGCTCAGCGTGAAAATATCATGGGATTTGTACGTTGTAACATACAGCAAATTGTCATACACTTCGATGCTGAACGGTTTACCTGGTTTACCTGCAATATCACACATATCTGTTCAATATATTCATAAACCAGGAAGGTTGAAGGAACCTTTTTTTACCTACAGTAAAAGTTTATACAGTTTTTCAATGTCTATTTAGATACACGTGCTGAAAAAAAAAACAACAGAAAGGGTACAAAGGTCCAGCATACAGAGCATTGAATATGAACTATTACAGGCATGGAAAACGGCGAGTTCGAGTTTCCGACGAGTTAGCCTGATATGGGTACCGAGGAAATACTCCGTCACAAAATTTTGTTGTCGGGAATGATCTCAGCAAAAAAATTTGTTGTCGGGAATGATCTCGGCAACAAGGAATTTTGTTGACAATTACTTTCTCGGCAACAAGAAATTGTTGACTAGTACTTTCTCAACAACAAGGCAATTTCACTTGTTGTTGAGAAAGTACTAGTCAACAAGTTGCTTGTTGAGGAACTACTAGTCACCAAAATTGTATGTCCGAGTATGTCCTTGGTAACAATGATTTATAATAATTTATAGTAAATTATGCAAATCTTGCCTGGTTGCTAGCCACAAAATTTTGCTGTTGAGAAAATGCTCAGACATAAAATTTTGGTGTCCAGTACTTTCTCAACAACAAGCAACTTTCGCAGCAACAATTCAAATTTATTTGTTGCCGCGAAAGTACTAGTCAACAAAGTTGCTTCTTGCCTAGGTCATTCTCGACAACAAAATTTTCTGTCTTAGTATGTCTTCGGTCAGAAACTCGAACTCGCGGAAAGTCAACACACATCTATTGACGACTTTTATTATTAAATTACTACACATAACAAAAAAAAAAATACCGTTTACATCCTTCAAGTCCCACACAACTCTCCTTTTCTTTGCTTTCCAGTCGTCAATATGTATTGCTTCAATCTTTCCCAGTTTTGCATCAGCCCAATACAACCACCGTCCTGGATAGTCTATGGCCAAACCTGAAAACAAACTCCGTTGTGTGGACGATGGCTTGACTTCATTTTTACTCAATTCGATTGCTATGAGCATCTTCAAGACACTAGTCTGACAGCATGGGCCGCAACAGCGGCCGTTATAGTTGTTACCGACCACGTATATAGTACGAGGGAAGGTTATGTTTTCAGTCGTGTGTTGATTCTGTTTACGGAGGAGGGAGTGGGCACCCCCCCCCCTCGGCCAAGGCCACGTCGTTTAAGATAATTCTTCAAGACTTTTGTATGAAAGTTTAATTAATACACGTAATATCAAATCTCATTTCTGAGAAAAAAGTGAACACACCTGTCGGCCACGCTATGTCTGTGGACACTAATGTAGTTCTATTGCCACCATC
This sequence comes from Haplosyllis leylae, assembly GCA_038406175.1. NCBI lineage: Eukaryota > Metazoa > Annelida > Polychaeta > Phyllodocida > Syllidae > Haplosyllis > Haplosyllis leylae. The sequence continues at coordinate 1,867 of JBCAUG010075685.1, read as the reverse complement.
TAGGTCGGCTCTCTCTATTTTTGGTGTGAGTCCCCAGTCAGTCCAAAACAGTTGTCTGAGAGAATAAATAAATGACGATTCATGGAAATATGGAAATGGAAATATAAAAATCTCCCCTTGAAGTATGATTGATCATTGATGTACACATTTTTTTTTTCTTGAGTTACGCAATGTGTATTTGTGTACTTACGTAGAGATTGGGTCCACTGCAATAGCATGTGGAACATCCATATTGTCCTGAACGATAGTTTTCCTCATTGTTCCATCCAAATTGGACATTTCAATTTTGTCCGTCTTCGCATCTGTCCAATAAAGTTTCTCATTGACCCAATCTACAGCCAGGCCCATCGGCTGCCTCAGTCCATCAATCTGAACAGTCAAATTGAACCAGCACAAAACATTTCAGCATAATATGTACACATTGAAATGAAAATGTTTTTTGTAAATCTCTAAAAGAAGTAAACGAGTGAAGTAAATTATGTACCACAATGCAATAACCGTAACAACAGCGTTTGTTGTCGTACCTTTGAAGTGTTTGTGGGAAGGTAGTGGGGAAAAAAATCAGGATTTTATGTTAATTAGGTTGCCGCAAAAAGGCAATCTAATTGGCTGTGGTGGGGAGCCTTAACCAAACAGATTTTGCTAACAAAACCAATACAACCCACACGTTCTTTCACCCTTGATATTTTCAGATTGTTTGGCCTTGATACTAACGTTGATTCTTTTCATACTGTTGCTTCGATTGGTGGGATCCTCCTCGGCTGCTCGTTTGCTGCGCGATGCTGATGGACCCATTCCTCGATGAAATTCACTGAAGTTCTCTGGGAGTGGGTAACTGTAGATGCCCGTTTGATCGTCGGAATAGCTGCTAACAAACACCAACTTCTTGTGCCATAGAATATCCATAGCACCTATCTTCAATACACCATTCTCTACCACCTAGAAAACAGCATAATTTTGTATATTACGCGCATTGCTTTCATTTTTTCATCCTTCAACAGATTGTTTACTTCCGCTAGAATTTACAATTGCACAGGTATCGCTTGTGGGTGTTATGTTCGCATGTTTATGACACTGGTATTTGGGAGAGCACAGTAATTGTGGGAGCACTCACCTGTTCTTCTGGATAATGCCTCTTGTAGTCTCCTTTAAGGTCACTTTTGTGAATCTCATTCTCATCAGCAATTAGCAGATATGGGTTTGGTCCTGAATTCAAAAATTAATTTATCAAACATACTACGTTGTTCAAAATCTTTATCTTTATTACACGTGATTTCGCAGACATTTGACATATTCAAATTTCTGAATTCGACACAATGACGAGGCGGTCAAGCGATAGAAATAGTTCAAAAGAGGAAAACATAAATTTTAAAACAAAAGTGGGAACTGAATAGGAATTACAGTATTATTCAAGATATTTTAGGAACATATTTATAAATATGTGATGCCCCAATGTTACAAATAATAGGTATCTAAAATCAATTACTGTAAATGTTGAATTTCTCATAATTTTTCAAAATATTGTGAAAGCCCCGAGGCAGGTACACATAATAGTAAGCACGTTGCTTAGAATCTCCTAAAATGCATTTAATTTTTTTTTTTTTAAATTAGAAGAAACAAGAAAGTCCTCCTGTGTGAACGCAAGAGGCATACCGACCGGGACTGAGTACCCCCCTGGGCTGGACTGAGTAACCCCCAGCTGGACTGAGTACCCCCCGACTGAACTGAGTACCCCCCGGCTGGACTGAGTACCCTCCCCGGCTGGACTGAGTACCTCCCCCCGGCTGGACTGAGTACCCTCCCTACCCCCCCGTCTGGACTGAGTATCCCCCAGCTAGACTGAGTACCCCCCCCCCCCCCATGGACT
>JBCAUG010075575.1:0-22693 GCA_038406175.1 Haplosyllis leylae | reverse complement strand
CGCTGGTCGGCTGGGGCATGGTATATATACAAGGTCACGCAGTGGCCTTGGCCTTGGTCGGGAGGGACTCCGACATGTAGTATGTGTACGTGGCAAATTTCCATATCCACACTAAAGACGTCCCGGGACGCCTTTACGTAACATTCAGACGATGTAAACAGTTCGCTCTCTTTTAATGAATAGAGACTTATGAATAAAATGGTGTCAGTCAATGCCAAAAACAAAACAAAACCAACAATTGGCAAGAATTTTAGACGATGGTATGTCTCAGAATCCACTCTTATCGTTGCCATATGATTTGTTCCACAATAATGAATGCTTTGACATTTATAACGTTACTAAGCTTCATTCAGTAAAATAGCTTTAAGTTCAGCAAGATGGAGTTTTGCAAGGTAATATACACTCTGTTTTGGGGTATATACCTTAACCCTAAAGGTAACTGCATTACGAGAGTATCCACTGCATTATTTAGCATTTGTTTCCCCTTGCATTAGCACAGGCCTTGATTACCTCCCGCATTCCGAAGGAATGGGGAAGGTAATGTTTTCACAGGAGTCTGTCCATCCACAGAGGGTGGAGGGGGGTACTCAGTCCCACAGTGGGGGGGGGGGGGGACTCAGCTGGGGGGGGGTAGCCAGTGGGGTACCTGGTGAGGGTATCCAGGGGGTACCCTAGCCATGAGGGGTACACCCCCCAGAATTTTTTTTCAAATTATTTTTTGTCAATTTTTTAAAAAAAATTTTTTTTAAACTGTTTTCCTTTGCATTTCCTTTTTTTTAATCTTTTTTTTTTTTTTATTTTTTCAATTTTTTTTTTCAAATTTTTTTTTTCAATTTTATTTTTTTTATTTTTTGCCTCTTGCGTTCACGCAGGAGGGCTTTCTTGTTTAGTTATTAAAATTGAGAAATTTATTTCTGCCATTCACGGTTGAATATCTTATTTTCCAGGAGCCTACGCTTGCCAATATGTGGAGTTTCACTTTGAAAGAGAAATAGGTTACTATATCATTCAGATTTACGTGCCTTCTATTATGATTATTTTACTGTCGTGGGTATCTTTCTGGTTGGACCCTTTGTCAGTGCCCGCCAGAGTAAGTTTAGGAGTACTGACAGTTCTCACTATGCAAACACAGAGTGGACAGATAGCTACTGATCTGCCAAAAGTAAGTCGTAGGTCGTAAGTAAAGTCACAAGTTTCCGGTTGAATTTACTGCAGGGGTGTCAGTTTTGAAAATAAAATTTGTATAGTATTTCGAGTGCTTTGCAGGCCGACCGGCATTTAGCTCTCAATTTCACAGCACTCTTCTTAATTGGCAAATATTAATGTCGTGTAAATATATCAAACTCTGTTTTCCTACTTGCAGGTGTCTTACATAAAATCAATGGATATTTGGATGACTACCTGTATGGGGTTTTTAGTTCTAACGTTAATAGAATTCGCATTGGCGAACTCCTTAGCAAGACATCAAATAAGCACCAGAAGAAGAAAATATGCATTCCAAGATAAAGAAGGCAATTTCAACTTCAAAAAAGTGGTATCAAATGCCGTATCTCAAAATGTGAGATACAGAAAGGAAACTCAGGTGGGAATATGATTCACATCAACTCAAAGAGCAACCAGACTAAAATATAAACAATAGTAGAAGAACTGCTCATTAGATTCGCTTTGTCTGCCTTTGAAAGTTGGTCGATGCTTTGTTCTTCTTTCCTTTGAAATCAAACACCTATATATATCTTTCTTTGCAGCCCAGACCGGTTGAAAACAAAGAAGTAAACGGTGACACAGTCTCTTTTCCTAAGCAAGTGTCAATAGAAAGCATGGATAATATTGAAAGCGTTTTCCTAAATCATCCTCGTCATCACAGACTCTGTCTAACTTGTGGACTATCCAGATCGAACATTACAGCTCAGAAAGTTGATGTTTTTTCCAGATTTGCTTTTCCAGTTTTATTTGCCATATTTAACTTGGCGTACTGGTCAGTGTACATGCACAAACGGAGAGAAGGTTATTTAGCTAAATAATAAGTAATACTAAAAAAGTAATCTGTGACTACAAATTGATTCTCATCACTTTTGTCCAAAATAAGTTGTATGTATTTTCTAGTGATGATTACTACGGCAGGGATGTCATCAAATTGTGATGTATGTGTACTTAGGAGAATAGATTTGTTCCACGCATATACCTCAGTGTTTAATGTTCCTTTCGGTGACAAGCAAGCAGATCTACTTTTCATAAGTAGAATATTAAGCAGATCCTAGGTTGTAAAACACGACATTTTTCAATACTATCATAATATAAATTCATAATATTTCTACTTCAACTTGATGAATTAAGGTAGGTCTTCACAAGGCACAATTCACAAATTTACAACAACATTAACCAACCAATTAATGCGTATTGACATTCAATTGTAACATTCATTTTTCTCAAAATCTTTTAAAACCTTGAGCAATATTTTAACAGTTTGAAGTATTAATACTTCACTGAAAATAATTGAAAAGATGATCCTTCCAATTTATTTTATGTACATCAAATTTTGAAGTGTCACCTGTTTCCCTTAAAACTGACCATCAGACGCGATTGACCGCTGTTCAACTGGCCAATAATATGGCTGGTATCTAACGAGATAAGACTGCTTATATTTTGTCACTGAACCCATGGATATGATGTAAGGAATCACTTTAACAACTTTTATTCCAATAATCTTGTATCAGCAAAATAGTAAACGAATATATGTTGGAATAGCCAACTTTTCTTGTGTAATTGTTCAATCCAAAATTTCTGAAAGCAAAAGTGAGTTTTTTAACAGTAAACAAAAAGACCTACCTGCAAAAGTGACATATTGTTGCTCTTCTCTGCTGTTAAGACCAATTCCAAAAAAAAGTTAAATTATCAATCAACAGATTGCGTGTATTTCAACGCCGGGCGTCAATATCAATCACAGGTCAATTGTTTCCTGACTACAATTCAACACGTGAAAGAATGGCCATGTAAACATTACAATGGGAACAAAATAGGTTAAAGCCGTTCGAGGTTTTGGGAATAACATGAACTATAAAATCTCGTGCACGGTACGGTATGTAGTTTAAAGGGCTCCGGTCCTACTTGTAGACCAACTCGATTGGCTGCAGTAGTGGATCCAGAATTTGGTCAAGGAGGGCCATAGAACTTTTTTTCCAGGATTATGCTGATCTAGCTAGGCAAACTAATATCAGCCAAAGTCCAGGGCTCTGGAAGTTTTTCATTTTAACTGTCAAAAATGCATTCTCTCCTGGTACTTTTTCTTCAAATTTTTTCACCTTACATTGGTGTAGGTACATTACAAACTATCTATTTCAATACAAAAGATTCTGATCATTTTTTCAAATGTAATATTCCTTTTTTTAATATGAGAAATCAAGGGTCTTATTTGTTCTTTTGGTTTATTCTTCAGAAACATTAGTCTCTATAAGCTTGGGGTCTGGGCCCCAAATGCTGTTGCATTTTCAACTTAAAAAATATGTATCTTTCTACTAATCTGAGCACTTTCTGTTGAAATTTTTGAAGCAGTTTTATGTTAGAATAATGATTAATATTTGGAAATTCTTTAGATAATAATGTATGCAAAATTACTTTACTTCAATTTCTACAAATGATTTTAGCAGTAAACTTTCACAGTTGCTTGTTCATTCTACAGTACTAATTTTTCATGATTTGCCTTTGGTTCTGACATCAGACCTACCATCTTCTCATCCCTATCCCCTGGACCCTCTGGCAGAGTCTTGTGTACAGTTTTTGTCACACCACCTAGTCTTACTAAATTCCATTTGATAAACAAAGAAATGATGTTCACAGTGAGCCTAAAGGATTTTAAATACAATATTTATGCCAGACAAAGTGAGGCTGAAATTTCTTTTTGAAAAATATAAAATTAGGGTCCTAAATGTTATCATATAACTATCCTATAACTCTACCCTATGGCAGGAAAATGAGAAGCTTCAAAGAAAACAAAGGTAAAATTGAAGAAAGAAGAGTACATGTAATGAAGAAAACAAGATGCATCAGAAATATCAGAAGGAACAAAGCAAAACACCAAAAATATTTCTAAATTGTCTTTGTTCCTGCACCACTTCAATCTTGGACTTGGATGATTTAGTAAGAGCCAATAGAGCATGGCCATATGAATATATTGGATCTCCCAAGTAACACATGCCTTGATAGCTCAGAGAGCATCATATCCATGTGGCTGAGATCCCATGTTTAATTTTCGTAAGGGTAACATTTTGTTGCTGGATTTTTGTTTTCACACAGTAAAGCATGTGTTGCCAATATTGTCATTATTGCCAATTTTGGCTATTGTGTGAAAAATTGCCAAGAATTACCAAGTTGATTAACTTGCCTTAATTCATTGCTTCGCTTTTGGTATTTACACAATCTCAATCTTACTCCATCTGGTCTATTGCTGACAGATAATTGTAATGTTTGTTCAGTTTGTTATATATACAAGAAAGGACATTAATGATTAAAACAGTGGCACAATGTTTCCTGGCACTCCACTGCACCACTGCACTTAACCAATTTAAACTTATAACATTTTAAAAAATAAAGCAGATACAGTTTCAATATTTCAAAGCGAAATGCTACACACAACACAGCATGAAGTACAGCAAACCAAAAAGTTTTCCGCTTGTAATATTTAGTCAGGTACCAAAGTAATATTCTATGACACTCTTTAAGAAGGCTTTATCGGAAGTATCTTCACAAAGTTTAAGCAAATTTAAGGAACACAAGTTTGAAAATCAGGAATCAGGAATGGTAATGGACAAGGACGGATATCCTGGTCAAACGCCTTCATTTCACCCATTTTCATCGAGATGAATTCATTTTGTTGTGCGTGACATAAAGACTCAAAATATATCCGAAAATCTTCACTGTGTTCAGCAGGGTGACCAGAAGTGACGAGTAAAGAGTATATCAACAAAGTTACCAGAAAAAGAGTATCAACCGAGTTGCAGTTCGATTACACGCGTCATGCAATGATGAAAAATATAAAGGTATGTAATTTTATTGTACATATTTTAACACAATAACAGTGATATTTGTATTCAAATTGAAAAACTTTGAATTCTAAGTTAGGTCTACAGATAACATACAGCTATAAATCAAATGTGGATAGCAACTAACTGTTTATTCACGTTTCACTTGCTCTCCTCTAATTTAGCTGAACGTACAACTTAATTAAATTATTTACAAACCTATACACTTTAATTATCACATACACAAATATCATTGATCATGATTCTTTTTCACTACCTTGAGATCTGTTCTTTGTTGCTGACTGAAAATATGTACACTTTGACTTTTGTCCTATGACATTGCTATCACAAAGAAGCCAAGTTACACTAACAATTAAGATTATTTACACAATATACATCATGTAGTTGCACGAGGTCTTGTAATTATTGAGTACATTTACTTTGACTGGTGCATGAAGATGCTCTGTCGAACCTTTGGGCATGCATCATGTTAGGGGAAATCAGAGTACTTATGAGTAAAATGTGAAAAATAATTCACCAATACATATGTTGAAAATAATTACGAAAACAGTACACCATTACGGTAGTATGATTGGTCCTGTATCATTTTCCGCATAATTTTTTACTAAATGAAATATCAACATGGTCCAAAATAGAAAAAGAAGAAACAATTGTAAAAAAGGAAGCAAAATGGTTGAGTTTGTGAATTATACTGCCGCATACCTGGCACTGTGAGTTTCAAAAGTAAACGGACCGTTAAGATTTTGTCGGGCACTGTCTGTTGGTCATACTGAAACAAAATTACCCTCTTGCTGAAGTTTTAGTATACCAAATTCATGTTTTCATTGTAATAGGTAATTCCGCCAGCCCACAAGACAATTTGATTATTTATTGTTAGGATTAATGTGCATTTGTACCAAATTTTGCTGCATTTACCTACAGAATTTCACTCTGAAATTTCTACCTATTGATAATTTCTACTTATTAATAATGCAGCCCCAAGACATTTTGGTTCTAAGTAAAATGATCCGATTTCATTTAAATTCTATATTTCATTAGATTTCTTCATAAGTTTTCCTACCAATTTCTTTCAATCACCAAGTGTGCGAATTTTTTGCGACTCGATGGATCCGGCTTGTGCTTGACAGCTTTTTTGTAACGTTCATTTACGTTCCATTTCTGAAGTGCATGGAGAGTAGTAACCCTTTGGTTTGATAGAATTGCCTGCAGACCTACCTATCATGCATGCATGGATTGAAATCTATCTTCTTTTGTGAGTGCAAACTTAATTTTGAATAGCTTTAACTACAAAAGTACCCAACTGTTTTACCGCATGAACGTTTGGCCGATAAGTGACGCAGTTATTATCAGTACCGATGGCAGGTAGAGACAAGATGTAGATGACATTAAAGTGCTGTCTACCCAATTATTGATGGATTCTTCTAGCAAGGTGAGGGGCACAAAGCCCATGCTCAATACTTCCCAGTGAAACTCTTTGACATCAAACTTGTCACCTGCAACACAAAGACAATATAAGTCAAGCAATACGTATAAAATCTTCTATTTTTACCTTGAATTACTCAATTTGTTTCTGGACCATAGTGTAATAACAAGCATGTACCTAGCTTTTCCTCCGCCATTTTGCGCAATTGTCTTATTTTGATTTCCCCTATTTTGTAAGCGCAGGCTTGACCAGGCCATGTGATGTACCTGTCTATTTCGGTGGCCGCCTCCTCGGGAGTGATGAAAGTGTGGTTCAACATGTAATCAATGGCTTGCTGTCGGTTCCATCTGAAGCCACGGTAGAGACATTCAAATTAGGATCCAAGTCTTCATTATCAATTCACAGTGAATTTGTTAATCTTATATTTTGATAGTTCTATAATGATAAAGATTCTTCGAAGGAATAATTTACCCAAGGACATGTATGCCTGTGTCGACAACGAGTCTTGTAGCCCTGAACATCTCAAATGTGTATCTCCCGAACCTACAAATATGTACTACTCTTGGATTTTGTCGTGGGAATGTCAGCTATGTGAAATCTGTGTAAATTTATATCAAGTTTGATGATCACGGTCGTGCATGAAGATGGGCCTCAAGTGAGCAAAAGAAAAAAGGCTTTCCGGATGTGTTTTGTTGTTTCTGTCAATTATTGGTCATACCACCATTATGGTTATGTAATTGACCTTCAGAAGTGGTTCGACTTGATGTGTCACTCCGGTGGCGAAAGGATAGGAGACGGACTGAGTTTCAAGGGGAAAAAGGTCAAATGGATAAAATAGGGTATTTCTTAAATTCGTGCTATTTTACCAGTTCCTTGGATTGGCGGCTATACTTTCTAAGAACTGACCCCAAGAAATTTTAAACAATCACATTGAAGGTACTGTGAAAAACAGGTAAAAATTAGTTTAATGTACAACTGATATCAATCATCTCGAGCTTGACTTTGCACCTTCAAAATGTTGGCAGAAAGTGTAGGCGTCAACCCTTGAAATGCGAGTTATCAGTGAAGTTCTTCCGTTCCTTTTTGAAATTTAATTCAATGACTTAAACTTACATCTCATAATCGTTCTCATACATTCCCATCTCTTCTCCCAAATATTCTGCATACAAGCCCCAACCCTGAAAAAAGTAACGAAAAGAAAAGATGGATGCTTCCTAAAACACATATAATTCCTGGCTAAAATTTTAATGATGCATCATTGTCGCCTAGATTTAGATGTAGAATAGCGCTAAAGAATACAATAGTTTTACCTCTACCATTGCTGTGTAATACGGAAAATGGAATGGTGCTGAAAATTTTCGTCCTCCCCAAAGATAACTCCTGAATTTTGGAATGGGTAAAGCTTGCGCCAGAGAAACCTGAAATGGTCAAATTTTGAGTTTAAAGAAACTGGTATCCTCTGTGTCAGTCGGTGGTTTTAACTGAAGATAAAACAATGATCTATACAGATATTGACCTTCATTTGAAATACAGATATTATATACTGTTGTTAAAGCATCCTTACCTGCAAATGGTGTCCAGGATTGGCTTCATGTAAGGCTATTGCCATTTGATGAAATGAGGGTCTACAAAGCAAAGTAAGAAGGTTACAGTACTGCAAATCGCTTGATATCTTTTTGGGGAAAAGGTTCTCTGTTCCTTTTGTTTCATCCAAGATGTAATTCTCAAAGAAGATTCGGAATAAAATAAATATCAGGCTAAATTAGTGTTTATTTACATCATTATTTCTCTGGATTCACTTTTATATCTGTCATAATGTGTACAGGGAGCTGTTCACTCGGAATTGCAGTATTTGGCTAATTTAGGCTTATTGTGATATCCTGATGTCATAGCCAGAATCTGGATGCACTAAGCGAACCCAGTGAATCATATCTAATTACCGAGCAACCATAATCTGAGCACACGAAGTGACCGAAGTGGACAACAGTCACGGTTGAGTGACCTACCCACTGAGTGCCCCCACCAGGGTGTGCCACACACTGTGATACTTGTTACTTAAGATACTTGTTAGCCCCATCAGGGATGATTTTTATGCATTGCACGATGAACCTGTAACTTCCAATTGAAGTATGACAATAAACTACCACAATACAGATACCTCACAAATGTATTAGAGTTATCTATATGGACTGCCGAGATGATCACACTTGCAGATATTTGGTATGTCGACTGTATACGGAACAGTCTTAGTATAACCATATCAATGGATGTATCACCTGGTGATTGTGCAATTTTCTGCCACTCTCCAGTTCCTAGTAATGGTTATTTTGGTCCAATCAGTATTCAGTATATTTGTTGGAGTGTGTGGACCAATCAAAGGCCAAAACAGTCATGTCATTGCTTGCCTGAGTACCCTACTCAATTCAAATATTCCTACACCTCCTGTCTATAAATAACCCAGAATTCACTTGGAAACTTGGAATAAAACCTAATTTGTGCATTCCAATACCTTAGGGAGGACAGTAGTGTGACTCCTGTCACAGCCCTCTGGAAGGAACTATTTTCTATGGTGGAGTAATACTCTAGTGCAAAGACCTCCTGCAGTAGCCTGGCTCAGTCATGGGACATCAGGAGAAATAGGTTGGACACTAGACTATTTAATCTATTCCCATACAATGGAACTTCTTATGTAGGGGGCTGTGACATCCCTTTGGGCTCATTGAGACTGTAACTGCCTAAATAAGGGATTTTGAGCCATTCAGAGCATTCTGATAACATTCTTGCTGATAGCCCTCTTGGAGCCCTCTTGGAACCCTCTGAATCTCAATAATGTACTTTGATTTGACTGCAATTATAACATTATAGATCTAATCAAGCACAGTTATAAGGCTGGCTGATTGTGCATCTTGGACAATCCTTTTGCTAAGTTCTCCACAATGGTCATGACTGTCAGACTGTCAGAGGGCTACCACTGTATACTGAGAAGTGGACAATAAAGAATTCAAGTATTAAGTCTAGGGCATTTCCTTTCACTTGGGACACTCCTATGGATGGTTGTCAGGTTAATTGCTTACTCTTTACTCAAACTGTGACCCAGTGCACAAACTGAGAATTCCCATGAACAACTGCTGTCACCCCTGGGATATAAAACCATATAGCTCTCAGAGTCCTCCTGTGGACCTGGCATAAAAGGAATAATACTCGTTCAAAATTTCTAATAATTAATTTCGTCTGGGAAGAGTAGGAATTAAGAACTCACTTTGTGTGTGGTCTTCTTGTATTCGCCATCAGAGCATTTTCTGAATACTGTGCTGTAACCCCGTCATGTGGCATCTTTTCCACCCTGAACAGATAAATAGTCTATTTGAAAAAAATCATTAACATAATGATACGTTTATAGGGTGAACACTTTTCATTGATAAGGAAAAAATGCATCACAAAGATGGGCATATTTCCTGTTGTAAGGCTACAGAGGTATTTGCAGAGTGATTATACACATGGACCACGAAACCGATGTGAGACATTATCTAATTTTCTAGAGTTAGGGATGCGTGCAAATTCAGATTCTACCTTTGCTTAGTTATAGTATTCCCAATACATACCTGATTTTTGGAATTGATGTTACGTTTCCAAAAAATAAATTCAGTTCAGGATGAACTCTTTCATATATGATGTGTTCATACCGTTGTAAAATTCCTGCCTGTAACAATTGTTTAAGGAACCTTATATTTAAAGTTTAAACTTAAACTTTAAAATCACGATCAATAAATAAAAATTGGAGTACTTCTGTGTGGTTATAGAATTTCTCCAGATTCTTCATGTGATTGAACAATTCTACCAGATCACCCTCAACTCCCAGCGCACGCATTATCTGCGGAAGATATGGAAAAAAAATTACCTACCCTATTCCATGATTTCCACTTCGCAATATGTCATGTATTTTATGCAGGCTTAGTATCAGGTATCGTCACCTCTCATACATGGGGTCAATGGAATAAGCCATTTTCATGGCACTTTTATTTTAAGAAGACCTTGTAAGGGGTAAACATTAACAAGATTACTTACACTTTCCATCTTTCGTTTTATAGCTGTTACTTCCGATAAGCCTAAATTGTGAACTTCCATGGGATCCATATGTACTGAGAGGTGCCAGTGTAGTAAACTCTTGTAGTACTCATGGCCGTTGTCAAAGCCTAAAACACCTTCAGTGTTCCGACTGTGTGGTAAATATTTCTGAAAATTATTTTTAATTGTAAGCTTCAAAATACAGGAATATCATAGTTTGACTTTTTACCAAAGTAACGGGCTGTATGTTGAGAGAGGATACTCAATTGAAATAATTCATGTTTCTATTAATTTCTGGAATCAAGTTGGTTTGTTATGCGTATGTGCGTATTTTAGCAGCACCGTTGTCTTTAAGAGTATCTGAATGAACATCATTTAGTACACTGCAGCAGGGAAAGAAAAGACTTTTCCTTGTGTTAAAGTTGTTAAATTTGTATAATTAGGCATTTTTTTCAAAAATCAAAATTGTTAAGGTCCTTGAAACAAGGGTTCTTTAACCATAAATCTGCAGTGCATATTACCCATAACATTGTAGCTTGTGATTGTGAGACTCTCGAAAAGTTCTAAATAACATTTTATTCAGCTAATCAAAACTATAAGCAATGGAGACCCTTTGAATGAAGTTTCGTAAGTTTCTTAAAGCTGGCTGCACACTTGCTCTGATGACTTCTTTTCCTTGGGATTTTAAGTTGTGTCTGAAAAGAGATGTCACTTTCCAGTAAAGTGCCAAAAGGAAACGGTTGCAAGTCATAGTTAAACCATAATTCTGTAATCAACACAGATGAACGTACTTGCTGTGTTTGGAGAGAATAGAATAGTCAATGTTGTCCCGGAATGGTCTGTAGTATTCGGTGTCTTGCGCCGGCCTGTCTGTCATTGCTGACAAATCACTGACTACATTTCTCTGCAAAATGTTAAATCATGCGAATTCAAAAGTTGTTGATTCATTTGACAAGTAGTTGTTCGTATGTTGTTATCGTCTAAATATGCAAGATGTACAAAATAATTTTTACAAAGTATTCTTTATCATTTTTGCACACTGGTAGCCATGACAAAGTAAACTCAAAGAAGTTTTAGAAGTAAATTAAATTAGGTCTACTTCATTATTTAATAGTCAAAATTATCATACCATAGATACTTTATGGTTTGCTCTATTTCGACTGATTGCCTCTTCCATTAATTTCTTTATTTCTTCCACCTAAACGGAAAGTAAAAAAGGGAAAGTTTGAAACATCTGTATTTAAATCAAAACGGGTTTTTGTTTCAAAACAAGTACTTTTATTCCAGTAAATGCACTTGTGTGGGCGTGCTACAAGTGCACGGATCGATCATGAAACACTTTGTTGCAGATATGATAAAGTACTTCCGTTACCACCTTCTGTTACATTCAAGGTGTGTATTGCGAAGGAAAGACACAATTTATCATGACAAGATTTCAAAACAAAAAATCTTCATTTGAAAAAAAGATAATATGGTATGTGTTCACAAGAAAGGGTAGGATATGTCCTGTCCTGGTCCTGCCCGGAGGGGGTAGGGTACATCATATCCTGGTCCTGCCAAGGGAAGTGGGTAGGAGGTTGTGGGGCAAGAGGTACCCTGATACCAGGTGACCCCTGGCTAGGTCTGGTCCAGAGAGTAAGGGGAAGGGATTACCCTGACCAAGTAACCCTGCCCTCATCCCCCTGGCTAGGTCTGGTGTGGCAGAGGGGTATACCCTAACCAATTGACTTTGCCCCCTCCACCGCCCCCCCTCCTCCCCAACCTAGGTCTGGGCTTGCATGGTAATGATGGGAGGCCATGGTCAGTATTGCCTCGTAACCATTTTGAAAAACAAGACAGCCTCCCATTAACCTCAACAGTTGCTGTTACCTTAAATTGTTGCAGACCAGACAGAAGTAAAGATCTGAATGTCTAGGATTTGCAGAAATGTAAAATACGTACTACTTCCATCGATTTAGTTTAGTTTCTGTAGTTTACGAGTAAGAAATAAACCAACCTTCAAATATCGAAATTATCTTTCCTCTCATATTACACGAAATTGAAATGACAATCCTTTGTTTTGTACAAAAGAATTATGCTTAATCATAGATATGCACACATAGCACTTACTATTCTGCACATGCAGCATTTAATGTATTAACTTTACGAACATAAGATAAAGGTTTCGCAAAGTGAGAAGAATAATATTCGTAAATATCAAGGAGCAAAGAATTTTCCTTTGTGACTCGTTGAACCCACACCAGGTGTGATTGAACCCATCCTAGGTTTGATTGAACCACACATTAGAAAACTGAGAGAAGACAGAAAAGCCCAAAACTCTATAGTGTGGATGGTACTAGCAGACAGACACGCGATCCGTAATGTTGATTAACATAATCATTGTCAAAAAAGTCAATTGAAATAAGTACAACATAAAAGATTTTTCGATATCCAGAAACTCAATTTTACAAGAAGATTGCTTGCACAAGCAAGAAAACACTGTTATTGAAGTGTGAAAACATGACTTTAAAGTGCATTGCTTGCACAATCATGAGAAAATGATTATTGAAGTATGAATGTGATTTCGAAGTAGAAATAAAGTAGAAACAGTAAAGTGATATTTTCTAATAAATTTTAATTTTGTGCACAATACAATGTCAACAGGATTTTAAAGTATAAATTGTCATGGTGATAGTGCAAATTGTAATTTTGGAAAGCAAAGTTCCATGTTACTTGCTAATAAATGCCCTTTGATTGCACTCCTGCATTGTATGCTTTGTATTGGTGGCTATTATATCCATGGTTGTTATACATAATTTGCAGGAGGAAGAATGATTTGACCAAACCAGGTTTTCTTGTTGATAAAAACTTGTACATTTTTTCTGAATTTATCCCATGTTTTTTTATGGAGAATGAAAACCTGGATATCAGCGATGTGTTTCCATAAAATTCCCCATGATAAATTTCCATGTTTTACTGAAAATGGAATTGAAATTAGCTGATAAGATTTTGATTGAAGAAACCAGCACTTGAAAAATGATCAACAGATCGTGTGCTTGTCATATAACTTGTAGATGGAGGGACCGTTGGTGGCGATCTTTTATCAGCTATCATGGTTCAGCCATCTTGGATGCCAGGTATTACAAACAAATCACATATGATGAGGCATGGCATCAATTTTAGTGATCTTGGTAGTGGCAGCACTCCATGATGGCTAGCAATATGTTCAAGCTTAAAAGTGACCCAATCTTAGTAGTGTTTGGTTTTTGTTGAAAGTTTTTTTTATTTGAGGACGGCACAGGTCCTTAGTCATTTTGTGGGGCCAGTGATACCCCTGTTTGGAATTCTGGTGACATCTGCCCTAGGTTTTAAAGCCAAGGTGGATCCGTTGTTGTTTTTTTTTTGCTTTCTCACCTATGCACATTAGATGCCTCAGACTCACCTCTGGTACAACAAGTTCATTAGATCAAATCATGTTTGGAAACTGTTGCAAAGGTCCTTAAAAAGCAATGCTAATTATTTCAGCTTCAATACACTCCGCGATGTCAGTCTTGTGGATCATTGCAGCCTCTAAGACGGATGGTCGTCTTTCTTTTGAGAACAGTAATATTAAATTGTATTTGATTATTACCGACCACAAACGAAGTACGAGGGAAGGTAATGCTTTCACTCGTGCTGTGTGATTCTGTTCACATGGGATTCAGTCCACCTTGGACCTGACCCCATCCCCAACCATAGTATGAACCATGAACTGTTGACATACCCATACCCTACACCCCAGCCTATGAACTGTTGACAAATACCCCCACACGATACAATGTTAACCCATCCCCCTGGACTATGATTGTAAACCTATTACCTGTAAACCGCCACCCCCATCCCTCCCCCAGTTAGAATGATCATA
Source organism: Haplosyllis leylae (assembly GCA_038406175.1). Taxonomy (NCBI): domain Eukaryota; kingdom Metazoa; phylum Annelida; class Polychaeta; order Phyllodocida; family Syllidae; genus Haplosyllis; species Haplosyllis leylae. The sequence goes on along the minus strand of JBCAUG010075575.1, from coordinate 8,286 downwards.
ATGACGAGGCCGCCGCGGTCGGTATGCCTCGGAATGTTAATGCCAGGTCTTTCTTGTAAAAAGTTGTATTTTTGAAAGAGCAGAAGATTTGTTCAAATTTTCGTATCTGAAGAAACTTTAAAACATTTCAAAATATAACGCCTGCCACTTGCTCCAAAAACATCGAAAAAGTAAAATTGAATGTTTCTGACACAAGAAAGTGAAACAACTTGAGAACTTGTGCTAACAGAAGTACACGCCAAGGTTTAAGTCCTTCGAGACAAAAGTCTATCACAGCCATGAAACACAGAGCAAATAGCTAACCATTGACAGGAAATAACACTGGAATCTGAAGCATCCACTAATTGACCAAACTGTCCCAGTTAATGAGCTACCAATGAGTAATGATCATCATTGTTCGAAGTCACCATGGACAATGAGATGTGGTTGCGCTAATAAGTTGAGACTCTTAACGCATAGACGAGGAGTTCAGTGATAATTCAGCTGCCAAGTAATTGGTTTTGCCTCTAAATGTCAATCTAATTTACAGACTGGCGTTATGGATATGCATTATGCTTTTTGGTCTCAAGAGGACTTACTCAACTATATCTTTTTCAGCCTAAATGTCAATCTGGGTTTAACCTGTTACCTTTTAGAAGCTATATTGTGACCACTGAAATGTCATTGTCTTGTAAAGCGATTACCGAGCATAAGTCTGGTCATCTGTTTCTGTTAAATCTTGGAGCTGACACCTGACAAATTATTTCCATCAGAAGGTTGGTTTATTGGTTTGTGTGGGAATTTACATGACACCGGTTTGCTCTGTTCGTACTTGTTTCCTTTTACATGTTTTATCACCTTTTTTCGAATACCATTTCGCATGTGTGAGTTCTTTTGCCAATCGAGTTTTTCGAAAATCAATTTGTGATAGGATTTTCTTTTAATTTTATTAAGGATATAAATTTCAAATTTGCAGCTGACCCGTTATGGTCCCATACTTCGTACGGGATACCAGTCATTAGAACCCAAAATATTGTAACAGAAAATTAACCTCCATATGGTGAAGGTTTCAAGCCAATCCATTAAAATTGATTGAGATATTGATGAAAATGTATAGTTTTGGTCAGGACATAGGGTTGTTGCCCCTTGATTTGATCATCTCAAAAAATTAGTGACACTTTGTGAAGGTTTTGAGGCTATCCATTAAGAATTGATTAAGATATTGATGAAAATGTACAGTTTTGCTTAAAACATAGGATTGTTGCCTCTTGTTTTAATCATGTGGAATGATTAACCCTACTTTGTGATGGTATCAAAGCAATCCATTAAGAATTAATCAAGATAGTAATGAAATGTATAGTTTTGCTCAAAACATAAAGTTGTTGCCCTTTCTTTTGATCATTTCAAAATATTAACCTTACTTTGTGAAGGTTTCAATCCAATCTGTTAAGAATTGATTAAGTCATTGATGAATATGTGCATTTTTGGTCAAACATAGCTAATAATTATTCTTAACAGTAATATTTTTCACAAATATTAATCTGCTTATTCTTAGCATTTATGCTTGCATTTATGTTTGCCTTTTTTGCTAATATTATTGATTGTTTTTTGTATTAATGTTAGTTTTTCACAATTCTTAATCTGCTTGTTGTTAGCATTTGTCATTGCTCTTAACATTGATTAATAACTGCTCTCAGCATTAATGTTTGTTTTGACAACCATTAATCTAATTGTTCTAAGCATTTATGTTTGTTTTTAACATTTGTTAATGTTAATAATATCCTTAGCAAATAATGATTGTTCCGACCATTAATTAATGTACTCTGTAATTTGTGTGACTGATTTTTCAGCTCTTTTAAAATTTCGGGCACATGAGCACACGCACAGATATATGATTGCAGGAACCAACAGAAAATGGATTAGTACACTGTTTTGACCACATCTATTTTGTTTAAAAAATGTCGTTTACACCTTGTCATTTTAAATTCATAAAGTGAAAGGCAAATGCACACCAGGAATGCCAGAGATAAAACTGTATTGAAAAAATTATTGGACAATGGAAACCTGTCCTGAATTGAGTGAGTCTTATTTTGAAGTTGTTTCTACCGTCTCATTGGCACAACGATATTAAGGAAATAATGAGAGCGCTTGGGAATCTAACCTATTAGCTGCACGAAACTGGGACTTTTCTGAACAAGGTCTCAAATGTCGCTCATTAAATGAAATAAAGAACAATTGTTTGCTGCAATCGAAAGTACTCTTAGATCAAATTCCACACGAAAAAAATGATGGTATGTTTGACACAGAAACCATAAACATTTCGATGTCCAAGAAATCTTAGAATACGATTAAAAAATGGGAACAAATTTGCAGTTAAAATTAGTTAGATACAGACATATCACTTTCAATCGCCTAAAGAACTTCTAAGATTAACTTCACTGATAGAAAATTGAAGTAATAAGTCATCCCACACCTGTCGTTATGCGGTACCCTTTGTCCGCAAAATATCAAACCTGAACAAAAACTCATTATATATCCATTTTTAGCTTTCTGTGGGTAGCTTCTACTTTTTGCCTCATATAGTGCCAATGTTGTTTTAAGTTAAAAGTTTTTTTCATAACTTTTAAATGGCCATGGAGTTGAACATCAGCTACAGCAGAAAAACATGGTACTCACCTGTCTTGGAAGCGCCTCCAGTCTCTCTATGTATTTTATGTAATCTTCTTCTGTTTCCAACTTTGCAGCTTTTATCCAGCCCATGTTTCTGTGAATACCTTCCAAAAAGTTTATGGGATTGAGGTGCCCATACCTGTGTGAGAAACAGCATTGTGGTTTTTTTTTCTTTATTTAGAGTCGTTCAGATTTGATTTGATGACATAATTTTAAAACACAATATGTAATTTTTGACAATATTTTATTATTATAGATTGACACAACGACATCTATTTGCTGTGGATCAGCGCCCTTTTGTTAAGACCAGAAATACCACTAGAGAAAATTTGACTGAATGTAAATGTGAAGGAAAATGATTTTCAATTCCACTGTTTTACTTTAAGAATAATTATTAAATTCGAAGTTAAAAAACTTACATTCTCCATTGATATCCATTAACAAACGTTTCCAGTTGGTCAATGAGCACGCTTAATGTCACACTGTCGTCTTTAGTTAGTCTGGATTTATTAATGTCCTTAGCCAGCTTCAGAAATAATGAGCAGTTATTCTGAAAGTAATTTGTCAAAAATGTCTGGTTTACTCTAAAATGCAAAATTTTCTCTGTTTACTCTAAAATGCAAAAGTTTCTCTGTTGTTGGTTTCTTGCAAATTTCGAAACTGCAAGCAGTAATCTTATTATGATCTCATCACGATGAATTGTGTTATCTTCCAATGTAACAATCTTTCCTTCAACATGTCAGAGGTCACAAGAAATGATTCAAGGACAGTAGAAGTCTTTTGGAAGAAATTGTCCCATTCGATCTTGATTCGATAGCATTTAACCGCAGTGAAATTAAGGTGATTTCGTTTGAATCCCAGTGATTTGTAGTGGCTATAAATTTATTTGATTTGTCTATATAATTTTTATTTGATTTTGATATACTTCAGTTTTATCGGACTACATTTGACTAGATTCTGTATTTGGTTAGAGGAGGTAATTTTACAATATTGTTTGATTTAAATCGATAAAATTTAATACTAAAGTCCAAGATCCAAAAAGTTCAACGATACTAATTTGACCTAAAGTGTTTGCAAAGGATTTTCAAATAGGCTTTCACCTACACATAAGGGGAGCCCACAGGACCTAACCGAAAAGCTGTCATTGCCTTCTCCTCACCAATTTTAACTTTTGGGCAGGAAACTCGCCAAGGGAGCCTTTGAGGTAATTTAAAAATCATTTCCCTTAGTTAATTCGTAGATGAAAATTGTTTTAGAAAGGTGCATGAATGAAAAAGTTTGCGTACCGGTAATCAATGAAAAGCTGGGTTTGAATATGTAGCCGTTTTGGCCAATTTGCACTATTCCATGCAATCGAATGCGCCACCTCATCCCCTCCCATCCCATCCCCTCCTCATTTCACCTAGCGTACGTAACTACGAGGCAAGGAAAAGTTTTCAGTCGTGTCTGAGATACTGTTCACAGGGGAGAGGGGGATCCTTATTCCATGATGCACCGGGTTATCCCATGGTACAACAGTAGTGGAAACCTTTGGAATTTTTTGTGGAATAATATTTCACATTTTATGAAGCATTGTTGACTTACTTTTTACGAAATATATGTACCAAAATGTCCAAAACTCCTACAGCTTTTTTTTGGGCGGGGGGCTTAATTAGAAGTTCAACTAGAATCAATCAAGCATAACTAAAGGCTACTGAAAGCTTTTCTGTATCCAATACAGTTGACTCTTTGGTAATGGTTACAACTCCTGGCTGGTGATCATTAGGTTATGTGTTCAAATACAGGAATTCTTTGCATTTGAAAAGAAAGTGCTGCTCAGTCTAATTAGCCTATAATTTTAATTGAAAATAGGACAAACTCAACTAGCAAGTAACCCTAAATGTATATAGTGCCAAAACATGGGTAATCAAACTGTTACAGCAATCCTTGGAATGAGAGAAGTAATTTGATCTCAATGGACTTGTGAATGTGAATTATTTCCAAAGAAAACATAAAAAACAAATAATTTTATGACTGGAATCAAACATTGTTTTAAGCAGCTCCAAAAACTACGAAGCGCATCACAATGCATGACATTGACTACATTAGCATCTCCAAAGATGCATTAACAGAAGTTAAAAAATACACTTGGAAAACTGATTGAGCTTTGGTGAGGGGGAACGTTAACGGAACGTTCGAGGAGGCGTTTGAAAGATGACGGATATCAAAATACTTCAATTAGATGAAAAGAATGAATGAACTTACCCTCCTGTGGTCCATTGTTTCCAATGTGAATGATTCCAACTTTTCATCGTGCTGGTGAAAACCTTCCGAAGTTGCGTATTCTGGAAACTGTCTTATTTTCCATTCCCAAAACGCATCTGTTACCTGACGCAACTCGTCATCTTGTACAGCATCTATAATGCAGATGTAACATCAAAACTACTTTTTGCGTACAATTTGCCATATTCCTGTCGGCGTGAAAATTGGATGTTGTTGTGTCAGGTGAAAATGTTTTCTTCTAGATACAGTGCATTTCAAAATGATACATGACATCCTGAACCGCTTAAAGAAGGAAAAACCTGATCTGGCCGAATCTGGCAAGAGTTGCTGTACTCGATTGGAATTTTTGAAAATGATTTTTTTAATGTTAATATTTGACATCTTTGTCTTGTAGGAAATGCAAAGTGGTCAGCAAGAACTTTGTGAAATAAGTAAAAAGTTTCGGAGTCAACTATTGAACCTTCTGCAAGTTTTAAATTTGCTGTAAATCTTTGTTATTTTGAAAAATAGAAATAAAAAAAAAGTGCGTTTACTTTCAATGTGAATCTGCATCTCAATGAAAGTTACACACAGGAAGGAACACAGAAAGCCCCTGGCGAACATTTTATTACGATAAGAGATTTACCATGACCATCGTGATGATTGGCAAATAGTGAACTGATATGAACCACCAGCACTAAGATTTGATGAACATTCATGAAGTTCCTGCTCACTGAAATGGCATGATTCATGGCGAGTTTTCGGAACTGTGGAAAGGAAAGACATTCCCTTAGTTGAATGTTAATTGAAATAATCAGGAATTAACACAGACTCAAATTGGATTACTTTCACAGCTTTGGCCTTTTATTACTAGTGTAAATGTTTCATTGGTAAAAGAAGACGGTAATAAATGTCTTGTGGCAACATTAAGTGTCCAATGAAGTTCTTTTTCAAGTTTTAACTTTTACTATGATACAAAAAGTTCTGTTGTAATTTTTTCATTTTGAAATTTTTCACTCTGTTGCCACTTTTTCTAAGTGTTAAAAATAAATAACCAAGTGATACTTACCACTTGTGAGACTGGGTCTAGTACTCCTGTGAAATATTATGCAAGCGATCGAGCATGTTGGAGCCTGTCAATTGAGGAAATAATTAACGTGTCAATGTTTGGTTATGAAATAATAGATCAAATGTAATCCGGTGGAATTCTGTCAATGTTATTGGAGATTCAGCACTCTTGTGGTCGTTGTCTACAGGATTTTAGTCAGCGTCGTTAGATATCTCCCCTAATTTTGGGTCGTTATTTCAAAAGATGTAAAATTTCCAGAATTTGATCAAACACTTTCCGTCAGTTTCTATGGTGCCCTCTGGACATATCTTTTTCTCATCTTACTTTTAGATACCTTTTACATAACTCATCAATCTTACATGGGGACGTACTGTTTCATACTTTTTTATCAGATGAAAAAGTATCCTATTCTGATTTGTAGATGTACTATGTCCAATCAAATCTGCATCAATTCCAACGTATTTGTCTGAGACTGATTTTCAACTTCACAATTAATCCACACTGAATATCAGACTGGAATATCAGCTCCTGAGTTTTAAATGCTAAATAGAATCTATGCTGAATGTATCAGCTAAGGTCTGGTAGCTATTGACAACTTGTAAAGCTGCTTCTCAAATGATAAACATCTCTACCTCCACGGACGTGTGCAGTCATCTCGTGGTTTCATTAATTGCTCGAAAAAAACAACAACAAGGTATCAAATGTAAAAGTATTTAACCAAACGAATCTCTGTATGCTCACATCATTGTTCAGTCTTTCCAGCTAACACAAAAAAGCAATTTAATGTTTTCGAGGGTAATTAGGCAATCATCACTAAAAGATTCAAAACGAAAGAAATCAAGTTTTAGACGAAGAGGAGAACATGGAAAATGTAATTGGTTGGCATTATTTGATACTTCTGTTATTTGGGTTTTTATTCTGTTTGTTTGTTTTGTTTTTGTTAGTCGTGTGCATCGCTTGATTCTAAATTAGGCCCACTTAACAAAGATTTTAGCAAAACAATCATCCCTTATAAACGTGATCTGGTGCTAAATATTATCAAAAAAGTATCATATAGGTCTAATCTTCAAGAATGCTCAAGTATTCAAACTTGATTAAAACACAGAACAACAAAAGCCCAATTGCCATAGTTTGGAATCCTTGTGGGTCCAGCTGTAGCAGTTTTGTAATCGTAGACTTAACATAGCTGACAGATCTGTCAAATCAAGCAGACGTCTTAAACACCATCTAATTGTTACATCGTGACGCTAACAGTGCGTTTGTTTACTTGCACCGGTGTTAAATAGATAGATTAGATCTTTAGCAGTTATTTTTGTTCCAAATGCGAACATGATGGAATGAAAATGGAAAAGCTGCAGAAGAATCTTGCCCAGGCACCATTTAGGATTTATCCAGTTTGTTTTTCTGATCTTTCGGCACACATTCAGCTGGATCTATTACATCTTCTATTGACGTCAATTATTTTGCGATAGTTGCGCATGTCATTAAACTGCTTTTCTTTTGTTTTAAGTTATTTTGCAACTGATGGTTTGTTGCTTACGTTAGGATGTAGCCAACTTATCTAACGGAATCGTTGTGAATCGTTATTTTAACACAAATATATTTTTTGAGAGTACATCAGGTTTTCGACACACAGAAGGACGTAAACTTGTTTTTCTTTTCACAATTATTTAAACAGGACTTTCTGCATTATCTGATTTTCTGCATTAAGTCCATCTATAAAATACCTGGATAAAGTTTGAGTGTTAAAAGCATTTGATCAAGATCAAGGTCACTACAAATCAGTTTTATTCCTTGTCTTCAGTTCAAGCTTTCCTGTGAATCGCAAATACCTATCTTTCTGTCTTATGTGGATGTTCGAGTGGTAAGATGCATTTGTTCTGTTGCATGAACAAAAAAGTTCTTTACCCTCTAAAAGGTAACATTGGAACAGTATCAAACATAAATGCAACTAGAAAATCCTCCTGCGTGAACACAAGAGGCATACTGCCCTCTGTGTAGCAAATGCTCGCTCTGCTGTCCTATCCTGGGGGGATACCCCAACCCTAGCTGGGAGGGTAACCCCAATCCTAGCCAGGGGGGTACCCCAACCTGACCTGGCCAGGGGGGGTACCCCAACTTGACCTGGCCAGGGGTACCCCCTGTCCTGATGTGGACCTTGCTGTAATATATCTTTCATAACTCTAACACATATATTCCCAAGACAGGATGGCAATTCTTTATTGTGACAAAGCTATGACATGTTTCACATGTAGATCGTACACGTAAGGGACACGAAGTTTAGATGTCAGCACAGTGATGCAACACTTGCCAGGGGGGTGCCCCAA
>JBCAUG010075464.1:0-22697 GCA_038406175.1 Haplosyllis leylae | reverse complement strand
CTTTTTGACATTTGACATCTTTTTGACATTTTGACACATATAACTTAAACCACCTCAGCCCGCACAGGGCTATTTTTGAGGATCACATTGGTGTTTAAATGGTGAAATTCTTTAAGAAATTGATTTTCTGAGAATTGCATGGTTTCCAGAGAATCATATACAAACCAAAGTTAATAGGTCGAGAATCACATTGTATTGTGACATCACAGCAGCCATTTTCAAAATCAGACAAAAAGCAAGCCTTTGTACAATTTAGTGAAAAATACCACAGTAATATGAAGAGACTACATGTGAATACAAGTTTTTGTAAAATAATATTACAAAAAGTTGTTGACTCTATACTCTTATTAGTAATAGATGTACTCTAGACTCTACACATCAATGACGTCTTTTTTTACACTTCCAATGTTTCCACTCGACCTGGAAAATCCTGAGATTGGTGATTTTTAATAAAAATTCTGGACAATGGTATGAAACCTTGTGAAAAGGGTAGACCTCAGATTTTAAGCTTTCTGTCTAGGGACTGTAATTTTAAATTCAAATTCAAATAAATATTGAAAGTGATGAAATAGGCTGAAAAGAAGGTTTTATGAAGGCGTATTGCAGAAAATTTTTGTTCAAATGGAACTCTTAAGGCAAGATATTTTAATTCCAAAGAACTTGGAAGTCACTTTAAAATAATGGAAAATTCTATAAGTTTTATTAGTCCGGAAAATTGGTGACCCTGTATAAAAATCGGGCAGTGAAAGTTTCAACAGTTAAATCGAATATGTTGTGGAAAATTCTCAATTTTCATAACATTCCAATTTTCATAACATACTTTATTTAACTGTCGAGTATGTTTTGTATCCTGTGAGGATTTTAAAATATACTCGATTTAACTGTCGAGTATGTTATTTTCGCAGATATCTCAACCTCAACCTAAACAAGAACACCTTAAAACCAGTCTAATCAAGCAGTATGTACCAGATGCATGCCAAAGTAACTTTCGCGATCTGCAACACCTTCCAATATGTTTCGGTGCAACAATACTCAAATCGTATGAGACCAAAGGCGGATCGAAAATTCTCTGTAAGGATAGAGAGACAACTCCAAGGGGATGACAACATACAACATGATAACCTTTCCAATAAACCAAATGATATTTCCTCAATTTCAAGTGGTTTTTTGAAAAGGTTCATTGCCGACTATATGTGTACGGGGGAAGGTAATGTTTTCAGTTGTGTCTGTTCGCGGGGAGAGGGGCCTATTCCATTATGCTCTGAAACAGAGGGGTCTCCCCCTTCCCAGGACAGGCAGGTAGGGCCCCCAAACACGCATTAACGGAAAAGCAGGGGGTCGGCTCCCAAAGAATAGCAACCAGACGACCCTGCCCTCGTAAAGAATATCCTGGAAGGAGGCCCACCACCCCTTCCTTCCAGTGGGAAGGACACACATCCCACCCAGGAGGAATAAGAAGGGGCTTTGGTTTGTATGCTTTGGAATGTCCATGGGAGGCTATCTTATCGTATACAACTAAGTTGGCGCAGTCTTTCGACAATTTTACATTCAAGGGCAGTGAGTAAATCCTACAAAGTTTCCAAACAGCATATGAATATTTCAGTTTGGTATTATCTCCTTCCAACTGTTTACTGAATGCCCAGATATGAAAGCACCCCAATAACTCATTGCAGTGCGGAGTTTAGATCTAAATAGCGCACGATAGCGGTAGTGATTGGAATGATCGACAAGTATATTGATTATGCCCAATATTGTGGTGTAATGAAGGGCTTACCATTTCCTTGAGTTGATTCTCTAATCGTTTGTATGTGTCCGAATCCTGGTCCCGTAGGTCATTGTGCCAGGCTACTCCAGATACTATACGGATAGCCGCTCTGTACTGGCTCTGTCTATTCAATCCATGGTTCAGTCCGTCACATTCTGGATTCATTTCCCATAGCCTCACACTTTGGTCGCTCAGGTATCTGAGCCTGTTGGAACTGCTACCACTATGAATTGTGACTAGGGTATGGTCATTGCGTTGTTTCCAAATATCACTTCCAATCCCTGTTCGTTCAAAACCAGCAATTTCTCTCTGAAAGGAATTATTGATATATCATTTAATTGATAACAAATTACTAATAAACAATTTGCTTCAAAATTTAAAGTGTAGTATAACCTGTTTAGTGGCGAACCCATAATTTCACCTCGGGACCCCAAACTATAATGTGCCAACTTTCGTGAAAAAACAAGAATGCTTTCAGCACTGTCACACCTGAAAATCGCACATCTTGTTTCCTGTGAGATATTTTGAGAACTACTTAATGCAGGTCTTGTTGAGACAAAGTCTCTTCAAGGCATTTGGTGTTCAGGGAACCACCTGGTGTTATTTTTTTGCAAAATGTCTCTTAGCAAGGCAGGTCTCATTAAGACAGGTCCCGTCAAGGGAGGTCTTGTTAAGAAAAGTCTCTTTGAAGCACTTCCTGTCTGTGATAACTATAAGTTTCTTTAAGGCAATGGCTTGAAAGTCTCATTGAGGAACTTCCCATGGAGAAAGCCTGGTGTTAATTTCTTGCAAAAAGTATCTTTAGCAAGGACAGAGGCAACTAGTGTTAATTTCTTACAAGAAATATAAATATCTGTCCAGAAGCAAGCAACTAAACACCATAGTGAGGAGATAAGTCGCTCTGCTAAAGCAGGCGCGACTACAAATTGGAAAATTTTGTTCCACAGGGTCGTCTAACGTCCGAGACGCCCTTGTTGATCCATCACTGCCATTTGAACACAGAAAAAGAAAGACGTTTCGGGAAATCGTAGACAGCAAAAGACTCGAAATAGCCCAGATTTCTCTAAACTCCACCATTCATGTGTAATTGTACATAGGTGATGGTACATGACTCTTGGAACTGAAAGTAGTGTGGCTCAATGGGTACAGCGAACTCAGAGGTCTGTGGTTCAATTTTGACGTATGCTTTGGCCACATGGGAACATCTTCATCTCATACTACAAAACTTAAAAGAACAAGTTATAGGGAAAATTCCATCAGAAGAAAGTGAACACTCACGCGACATTCCACATTTCGGCCGTTCAAAGCAGCTCCGTCATTGAACGTCACACCTAGAAGAAAGTTTACAGATAATAACATATAATCATAATGTTATCCTTTTTACATAATTACCTCGGGTTTCTTCATCTCAGTGCTGAGAAATATGACAAAAAATTAAAAATTATAGAAAATGTCTTCTTACCATTATTTCGAAAGACAGAACCACAAAAGTCCAACCGCAAACATAAAACAAAATACAAAATATTCCTCGAAATCATTGTAGATGCATATTTTAATTGTTCAAATATCCTCTGCATAAAGAAGGCATCCAAATGTTTTCATTTCACAATTCACTAGATCTATGTGGGTGTCGACGCCAAGAAAGAAATTTTCATCTCCAGTTGAATTTTCTACACGATACAAAAGCAACTCTTGAGCGACTAACAGCTTTCTTCTGTAATGGAAAAACTTCTCGAGAACACAAAAGTTTGTTTTGCTCTTTAGGTTAATCAAAAATTGATGTTCCTGTTAAAATCAGGAAATTGTCCACTCCTATTGGCGGAGATTGATCTATCAATAATCAATTGTTTTGTACTCTTGCGTGGTACACCTGTAAACACCTGCAAGTTACCTGTGCGGTAATATACCTGTTTTGTGGCAGGTGAAAATCTATGTACAAATATCCAGTTTAATTTCCTTAAGTTGATTAGAAAAGTATCAAAATAATGTCATTTTTTCCGTGTTGGCGACAATTTATGACATTTTTGTCTGCAGGTAAGTAAACACATAGTCAACAGGAAAATCAATTAATATACATACACCTAATAATTTAGCCTTTTTGAAACGAAATCCCTGACTGTGATAAACAAAAGATTTATAACGAAACTATACATTCTGACACAATATTGACAGAGTAATGGATACGTGCGGTAATCCATAATTATGATGTTCATAGGTTGTGGCAAGCTGTCGCAAGCTTGAACGTATTATTAAAATTTACGTAATGGCTGTACAAATATGGATTAAATACAAACAATGGCTGTCAAATCTACTAATCTTCTTTTCGGGTTTGTTCACACTACCGAAGACTGATACGAATGCCACAACACTTTTCATTAAATGACTTTCACACGATCCAAGTTTCACTGTTGTCGTCACGGCTCATTTGCATGCGTGGAACATGGTGACAAATTTTAAAATGTCGTTGGCGTTTTTAGTGTCGTTCCGTCTGAACGACCCATATCTTTTCGACTTCGCTGTTGAAAGCGTTTAGTTTAGTGTAAGCAGGTCTTAAGATACATATTCCGTGTGCATACGCATTATGCACGAACCAATGAGGACACGAAAAGCAAGAGTCCCTTTCCTCATAAAGTTGACCTCAAATGAATAAAGCTGCACGACTGCAAAGATATTTTACAAATGGGGTGGTGCATTAGCATTAGTGTATAATTTCATTTTTGAATGCTCGAGGCTGGAAATACAAATTTCGTCGAATTTGGCCACAAAGAAAAATGGGAATCTTTACGTTTCTCTCGGTCCTCGATAACAAACACCTGTTCAACTCCTGTATTGTTTACAAATAATAAATTGCAGTTGGAAAATTCTACATTTCAAATTTCAAACCATTTGTTTCAATTGTTCAAACTATTGATACAAAAGGTCTTTTAAAATGTTTTATTTAACAAAATTTACAACAATACTGTTGGTTTTTGTAAAAGTAGTTGGTAGTATTTTCGTCGGTGAACAGTTTTCCCGATTCAACCACAATTTTTCAAATCACTTCAAATGGCAAAATTCCTTAAATGTAGTGGTATGCTTCATTTAACCATTGCCAACCTTAAAGACCAACGAAACTCGGGGGAGGGGGGGATTCTGAATTTTTTGTATACCCAACGATATTTTTTCAATGATATGTCGAACGTTAACATTACCAAAGGTTTCAATCCATCGTTTGAACAACAACACATTGTTCTCTTTATATTTCAACAGCACAGTTGTTCCACAAACAGTTGTGATAAAATTAATCTTAATTAAGTACTTTTCAAATTTAATGAATGGACTGGGATTGGTAGCAGTTTGTAAACACGCGACTGACCTATTAACTTATCAAGTAATCTCCCAGTATCCACGGCAACTTTACATTAAGAAGTGGATGCAGTGGGTGAACAGCTTAAATCTTAATGATACATAAATAATGCTATTTGGCGTGACATGGAAATGGTCATTCGAAGTTATTTGTAAAACAACATAATCCAAGCATATTGATATTGATTCTTATCAACGTTTTGGAATTAAACCCAATAGACAAGTCACGTTACTTTCGAATTTGGCTCCATTCACATAAAGTAATCCCAAACCTCGTTTCATATTTTTACAAAGCGTTATCGCAAGTCAAATCAAATTCCGTGTTTTAGAAATATGGGGAAATGCAAAACTGCACTTAGGTGACCCAGTTTATGTTTGTTGACATTTTTGCCCTCACAACTAGATTTATGTATGACGACCTTTTTGCATTCAAACACGGAAAAGAAAAGAACAGTGTAGTATTTCGGCGAACATTACAAAATCTGTGGCAAATGTTACAATTTTTTTCGCGGAGTCAACAGTTGATACGCACGTACTTTTTTCTAACGAGCGATAAACGATTGGTTATGGGATGTCATTCGTACTCACGAGTTCGCAACCTATTTGTTACCTATGCATTATCGCTTGATAAGAGCAATAGTTCGTTCACACTGCCCGACACCGAGAAGCATAGAATGGATGGCCCTAAAATATCGGTAACAAATGGTCCAATCCATTGCACAACTTCTCATCTTTCGGCATCGATCGTTAGTGTGAGCGAACAATCAGTTTACTGTGGTGCACTTCACAAATGCAAATGGAACAATTTACAGCTACATCAAATCAATTCTAGATGAACCAACTTTTGTTGCATTGTTTGAGGTCAAAACAAAAAATTAGATATTTTAAATGAACGAACGCACACACACGTGTCACAGACAGAGACCACATACATACACAAACACACCGACACGAACTATCACAGATACAATCTACAAGGTGATGGAAACCAGTCATTCGTTATTTTGGTGTTTTTTTTTTAACATTCTAATATTCAGTAAAGCAAATGTAATTGATTCTTTTTGGTTTTTCGTATTTCTCTTTCCTTTTCGTAACTTATCATTGATTTGCAGCAGGCGAGCAGTTTGCTAGTAGTTACAGCGTCCCCTTTGTATTATTGAACAACTGCGTCACAATACACTGGATCCAGCTTGTAGCAAATTCAGTTACCACGAATGCCCGGTTGCAATGAGAAATTTTCTTCATGTCAAAATCATTGACGGAAATGTTAAAAACGTCGGTTACAACGAGTACCCGCTAACAAAGAAGTTTCCTTTTGTCTTTTCCACTCGTCCTGTAAGTAGGACCTAGCGTAGTTGAAGCTGGAAGCCAGGTTATAAGCGTATTGCTGTATTCAACAAGAATTTAAAGCAGAGTCACTGAAACATTTACAAACACTACGTTGATGACTTCAACAACAACTGTACAGAAGCTGTTTGAACATCCGTGGAAAAAAAACAATCTTAGGAAAAGTTTGTGTTATCCTGCGTGAGAATTAGATGAGTTTTAAGCACAAAAAGTATTTCTAGGATACCCAATCCTGTTAAGGTAATAAATTAATCTAATATTATGTACTCGAAATTAAACTATTGGCAGTGTCCTTGTGACGACCTATTCTGCCTCCCTTTCATAATATTTTATACTCTGTTCTCATTTGCTCTTTTTTTATCTAATTTGAGCACATGGTAAATCTCCCACCATTCAACTGTTTAAAAAGTGAAATTGTATCCCAAAACTGTAACTTTAGTTCTTTTGTGACCATACTCCAGAGGTTTTGCCAAAGCGAAAATATTTCATGTTTGAAGTCGCACGATACACCAAGTATTTTCACACTCAATATCCACTGCGACGACTACAGTATAAAATTCGTCTGAGAAAAATACACTATTTTTCTTCTTTTTCTAACTTAACAAGTTATCATACAAAATAAAACAATAATAACATTTGTAGATAATGTCGTTGGCATATACTACAAAGAGAGATCTATTTACATTGTACAAAAACAAATATTGAAACTAATTCCTATGCCTTCAACTGCGCTAACATTCGTTCTATTTCTTCATCTGCGTCTGCATTCTTGTCTTTACCGCCTATTGCTCCAGATGCCGTCGGGGCGTCTCTCATCTGAAATGCAAGTTTTGAGTGATTATTTATTTTCAATGGAAGTACATGTCGAAGGATACAATGATGGTCGAGGGTAAGGTTACCTGAATAATTTGACACCCCACCCCCATTACCCCCCACCCCCATGGCTGCGCCTTGCGTATCCTGACATTGATTCACCGATCCATTTGTACAGTAGAACTTGTCTTACAAAGTCGCTATACTGAAAGGCTACCTTTTTATGGCTATATTTACCGCCCATAAACGTAGTACGAGCGAAGGTAATGTTTTCAGTCCTGTGCCTTGCCCAAGAAACGTGGTTGGCATGCGTTGGAAATATCTTGACCAGACATGAAAAGGGAGGTCCCGAAATAGCGATTGTATATGAAGGACGTTGACATACCTTTCCCGATATTTCGATGCCTATCTCATCAAGCACCTGGTTCACAATTGCGTCCTGCTCCTCCTCGTCGCCGGATTCGTTCAGCATGTCGTCTAATGTGTCGTTTACTGTAAATACATTAAATACTGTTCAGTAATCGTTAGGGGTAAAACTGGGGCAATGACGAAACCATCAATCTCGACACAGGTGATCAGCATGACCCTGGATTGTTTGTGCTTTTATTTCATGTAAACACACCAAGTCTGGTTTACAACGAGTAAATAAAGTCATGAAAATTTGCTTTTACAAATGGTAATTGTTGTAATTGAACGTTTTTAAATCGAATGTCAATTGGAAGTGCTATTTTCTGAGAACAAATGTGCTCGTTACTTAGGGATACACGTTAAAAGTGGGGCCCAGTGTATTCTGAAAAAGCGATGACTCCCTTCAAAGACACAAAAAGTGTGAGTGTTTATCTTCATTATATTTTGAGTCATGTAAATTTCTTCTGTACTGTTATTAAAAAAAATATTGTCAAAATTAAACTTACTCATTTCCTCTGTCATATCCATTTTTGCGCTCTGTTTTGTGAACTCCTGCATGGTTTTCGCTGTTTTCTGAGGGTCCATAACTTTGTTCATATCTGTCATTGCCTGTAAAAGCATAAAAATTAACTTATTTTTCCAAACAAAGAGAGAAAAAAGGACAACAATTTATCCCAATTCTCGTAATTAACTTGGTATGCGTTGTCTTTTGTCATTGAGCAAGATTTGACGCGTGTTGTTATAGGTCATTTAAATCACTGTAAATAATAGAGACCAATCTCAAAAAGAATTACCTTGGTCGTTTTGCCCATTGCTTCGCCTACCTTCACGTTTGCATGCATCACCTAAAATAAGAAGATCGTTTGTGAATACCAATGGCCGCGGCATTAAGAAGTACAATGCATGAACAATTAAAATTAAAATGTGAGTACAATTATGCAGATTTACTCTTCCAAAACTCGGATCCGATATTGATGCAGGAAGCCCATCTAGCGCAAACCTGATAGCAACACTGTTGTCACAAACTCTCATTCTGAATACTATCGTAGAGAGCAATGCAACCCTTTTCTATGGTAGGAGAAAATGTAAAACCCTTTTCTGGTGGTGTTACAATCGTGGCAACATCGCGTGAGCCGGAATTGAGTTCAGTACAAACCTTTGCTTGGGTTCCCACAGCCTGAACTGTGGATGCGGCGCCCAACATACGAGTCTTCTGTTTCCTAATCTGTACGAGTTGCTTTGCCAATACTGTTGCGGCCTGAACGAACAATGAAAATAATGCAACGTTGTTCAAAGTTTCTCATTGAGCTAAAAGCACAGTTTATATTTTTACGTACACATTGGCAGATCAAAGAAGAGGTGCCAGGGACGAGGCCCTTCCCTCCTTTCAGTATAAATCCTTTCATTTTCAAGAAGTTTCCGGGAAAATTTGGTTAATTAATAGGTTGCGTCCCCACCTTTGGGGTTGATGTCCCTTCGGCTAGGAAATCCTGGATCCTCCACTGGTATATTACATGTTTTATTTTACGGTTATTCGTTTGCGAGGTCACTTCCCATTCATGATCAAAATAATTGATTCACGTCACAGAAATAGACTATTCACTTTCAGTTTTCTTTCGGAGTGAAAAACATGTTTCATTCCATTTGTCTTAGGTCGGTTTGAAAATTATTTCAAGGTAATTAAGATTCACTTCAAAACAATTTTTCACTGAAGAAAATTCGCTTCTTATACCTGTTTGTTTCCCTGTTTAGCAGCTTTCTTTATTTCAGCCTCCTGCAGAAATAAAAAGCATTCGGTATTACAAATAATTTCAAGCTAATAACTTTCTGCTGCGTAAGTCATCGTGTAGTTAAAACGTTGGACAGATAACCGTTATTAACGCCCCCTCACTTTTTATCGTCAGAAATGTATTTCTCATCAGACATGGCCCAACGCATTTTTTGCTTTTCCTTCCAAAACGTCACCTTATTCCTGCAGTCAAAATTTCCATTTACACTGACTGCGATCACAGTCATTCAAAGCCATTATATTTCAATACCCAAAGGTCGAAAAATACGTCTCTATTTCGAAATACCACTTTGAGTAACAACCTTGATAACTACCCTATTATGTTGAAGGTTCTGATGAATAACAACAAAAATTACTGCTGGTGTCCAATAGGAAGAGGAATACGCAAAATTGAAAGTCAGTGGGCGTATTCGTTTCAACTTGGCCAGGTGACATTTTACTCATTTAACAGCTTTTCTGTGCTTGCATGGAAAATGAATTCCTTGCGATGTCAGATTTTACTTTTTCTGTGTTTCCCTTTCAGGAATTAAAGTTTAGCCTAAGATCTGGTGTGATTGGCCAGTAGATTAAATACTAAGAGTTTTGCTATTTTTGCTCGCTTGGATTTCTTATGCAGCAGGTAGTGAGCCTTCAATCTATGGCCTCCTATGAATCAAAATGAGTTGGCTCCCTTAAAATGTTGTTGAAAATATCACTTTTATGTAACGTTGATTAGTTGTTTTGAAAGTCGTACTCACAATTTGTTTTTCCCTTCTCTCCAGTGCAGTCCTCTCACGATCCATCTCTCGCGTAGTCCGCTTCAGCTGCCGCTCTGTCTTCTGCATTTGTTCTGAAAAATAAACGGAGATGTTCTACCAATCGCAACTGAAGGTTATGGGGGGTATTGAAAAGCTTTCAGCAATGTGTGTTCCGAAGTATGCACCTACTACTTCGCGTGTGTGCTGAAACCGAGTAATTTCAATTATTTGATTTCACGTTCACAATGTCTTTTGGCGCTCTTTATTTAATAGAAAGGAAAATTGAAAAGTAACCAGTACTTGGGTCTGTTTGAAAATAAACCTACATTATCGCCCAGGACTGAAAACTTTGTGTGTGATTATCTTCCATACCTTTGGGAGTTGTCTTCTTAAACAGCGACATTTTGACGCTTCGTGGTGTGGAGGTCCTCACTTTGTGTATTGTACTTAAATTAAGTTTTTGTTAGTCATGAATTAAGCCTCATATGACCAAGGAAGTTTGTGTCAACACGAACAGGTGATTATTCATCAATGACGTCACACAACAAGGGATATCCCGTACGAGAGGTTCCCAATTTGCGGATTTACTACGGATACCTTATTTTCATCCATTTATTTCCCACCAATTTGAAAAGGGCAAATTGAACTCTTGAGCCAGAGACAAAACATTGGCGGATCCAAAGGGAAACGTTTGAGACGCGATCCAGATATTATTTTTTAATTCCATGCATGGTTTATAAAAAATGGCCAAAATAATAGGTTGGCGCCCATATCTTTGGGGTTGGCGCCTTCCCCGTCCTAGAAATCCCTTATCCACCACTGCAAAAGTACCAGAGCTAAAAATTGCTCAACTTTATACTCATATTTAATTATATGTTTTGCTTTGAAATGAAATTTTAGAAAATGATTAAAATCACCTATAATTGCTTTTGTATTGATTTAGTTTGGTGTTATGGCCCATTCACAGACATGGAAATGAACTTGGATGACAGTCCGGGGATGGAGCCCTGTCCTGAAAATGGCTAGCCATGTAGGGATGGGGAATCCACGCCTGTTTGTGTGCAGTGTGAATATTTCTTCATAGTACATCCGGATAGGGATCCGAACCCATATCCGCCCCTGTTTAGACCTATACATGCGAATAAGCCATTGTCAGGACTGTATTTCACCCAATCTGCACACATACAGACAGACTCAATGGGTCGCGTTTGATAGAAATTATACCGTCAATCCTCTTCCGAGCCAAATTTTTTTGAAATGTGGCTTAGTTCGTACGTTTTACTGATAACACTCATCCTAATGCAAGTCCAAACAAGAAAGCGAAGTTTTACACTGAACCTCTAAACCACTAATCGTTATCTTATCAGAGAGATCAGTGTATTTACTCTCATTGAACGTTCTTGCTTAACCTAATATTTCAAGTAATGCAACCAGTTTAACAGATCTGAGCAGTTCAATATAGCATGACATCACTCTCTTAGGCTTTTTTTGCTGAATCCAATGTTTCTTACTTTTTATTTATATCTAAGTATCAATGCAGGGGGAAAGTCACAAGTCCAAAAAGACCTGAAGGCGTTACGTACACAACATATGTACATGTGTAGTTTACAAAGTCGTGTCAAGTCTGATTCAAACAAAAGTTGAGGATACAAAATATCTATGAAACACAGATGATTTTAACAATGGAAGGATTATCATTGGAACCACCATCAGCCAACAAAAGGACAATTTGGCCGGTTATTCTGGTTGTTTTACACGGAGCTTGCTTCATAGCGGGATTTTGTGTGACGATTCCTGTTTCAATGTCCTACGTATGTATTTCTTTGTGTGAATAGTGTTTTCTGAATTATATCATCATTGATCGAGTAGGTATCAATATTTGCCAATGAAATGGCCTGTCCAGATGTAATGAATTTCAAAATTATGTACAAAATATGAATCATTATCATTGAGCTCAGTCGTTAAGCAGAAGTAGCACATTTCCAGAGGCAACCCGATCCACGATTTCCCATTGGGGACGGCAACACTTTTTTTAACTAAATGAAATCGTTTTTACAGGTGGTGGGTCGGTGCGTTTTGTACGGGTATACTGAGCCCAGTTCTGACCCCGAGCATGAATGGGTGTGGTACCCCGGATCCTACAACCACTGTAACTATGTGATGGGCGTCAGTGCGATGTTTTGTATTGTCTATTCTGCAGGTAAGTTCTACTCATCGAATCGGGTAGTTTGTCAGCAGAGTCGGTTCATGCGATGAATCGTTTGGTTGGTTTAGTACCCTCGTTTGACACTGATTTCACAGTAATGGATCCAGGAAGGTACAGCGGAACAAGAAATCCAAACAACCGACTTCGGCGACCATCTCTTTCATGACTTATGGTTACACACCCTGCAGAAAGTTGAAGAAATTCTGACTGGTCTTTCACTATCTATTCGGAGTTTCATAATGACAGTCTATGAGAAAAAAAAAAGAATCATACTGCAGAAGTTAGTCCAATTTTCTGTTCAAAGCCCGTTTACACGAGTAGTGCTGATCCGCTGCTGATCCGGGTAGCACAATTTCAAAAAATTTTGGGGATAATTTCAACTTCATGGTCCTCATAATTAAGGACCCAGGACTTTTGACTTTTTTTCTAGTGTAAACCCAAAATGAGAGTGAAAAAGTACAACGTTTCTTTCCACTCAATTAACAATCTATTAATCAAATTGGATTGCCATTAGTGACCACTGACCTGATTTTAAAGAAATCGCTAAGTTCGAGAATGAATACTATTTATTAAATGAACCATAATCTCAATCTATGTGTAAAGTGTTTTTATTTTATTTCGCTGTCAGCATTCTTATCTCCGTTGCTCTTGAGAAAGCGTTGTATTTTTGTTGCAGGAATCATGGCATTCCAGACGTTTCTGTTCGTAAGATCGGAACGGAGAGGAACCTCATGCTTGGGAGAGTGAGTTCTAGTTGAACATTATAAGTTTCCTGGATTTCAATGTCAAAAGAAAAGGTCTAGTTCTCACGTGACCTCATGGCTAGGATTTGATGGATGTACAACCAGCTTGCAGGACTAAAAATATACAAACTTTTCAAACCCTTTTTGATCACTCTCTGGTGCTGCAACTGCTCAACGACATTAGCAAACAGCCCTATTATGCAACTAACTGATAGTATAGCCTTTTAATATTTGAAAATACATTTAACCTCATTACATTGTTTGATATTTTAGTTACTTCGGGCTGGTGAATATCATTATTTCCGTAGTGAACATAGTTGGGTTGATTCTGCTTCTCGTCGCGGCTTGTATGGTGTCGGTAGGATTCGCACAGTGGTGCAATGAAATAGCAGACTTCGTCGAGGGAACGTAAGAATCTTTTAGTCTCCACATGGAGACTGTCTGATTTGATTCCAGATTTGTCCCACCCCTACCCCATTGAAACTCTTCATTTGAAACTTAGACTTTGAATTTGAGTATGCATTTTCCACTACCCCCATACCAATTGGAAACTTCTCATAGTAAACTTAGACAACTTGGAAGGGTGTGGCTTAGGTTTACCGCTCAGCCATACTAGAGTATGTTATCATATCGTCATTATTAAAGTGAACATTCCTCCCCGACACTGACCGCTTCACAAATGAAACTGGCTGAGTTTCCTTGAACTCATTGTTGTCCATCAGTCCTTTCACAACTCTGTGCATCCTAACTTGAATAAAGTTAAAAATTCTCTTCAGTGCCAATAAGCAGCAAAATTTTGCTAAATTCCTTTATCACCCTGAATAAAGTTAAGAAATACTTCCATGTTTTAGGAAGTCAGAAAATTCTGACCAAAGTTTTATAATAGTTGTCTATGAGAAATTTCTTCTTCGATTTTCAAGTGTCTGGAAGAAAGTATTACTTGCACCAACTATTGGATGGTACATAATAATTTCTGATAATAGGAAGATTTTACCTACGTGGAGATATTACAGTTTAAATACTCTGGTAAAAAATTGGTCATTTCAAAATTTTAAGTACACATAATTATTGAAATATCTCCACATAGGTCAGATCTCCGTTCTATCAGAAATGATTATGTACCATCAAATAGTTGGTGCAAGTAATGGTTTCTTCCAGACACTTGAAAAACTAAAAAAAAAACAAAATCTCATAGACGACCATTATAAAACTTCTTTAAAAATGGAAGTATTTCCTGAAATTTGTTCAGGGTGTTTATGGAATGGGCGTCTTAAAATTTTGTGAAACATTTCAGAAAGCCAACTAAACAAATCACCAGTGAAGCTTCTTCGCTCAGTTTGCCATGTTTGTCTATTTGACAGATGCGAGGATTTCCAGAACCTGCGCTGGGGACAGGACCCGAACAACGAAGACGACTGGAAACAGTATAAATTTTATGATCAGTTGGTTACGGCGGAGGTAAGTGTCAAGTTTATTCCTGAGTTTTAATTTCCAGTACCCAGTCTCTCAGGGGTACAAAGATTACTTTAGTATGTTACCACTTTTTCACAAAGAAGGATGAATACACTTTCATATTATGCCATCACAATTTGATCAAGACTGCACATTAAGAGGATCCAGACAAATACCATTATATTTTCTATTGAATGGGGTTTGTAGGAAACAAGGTAATAATGTGTGGTTGGCAGAGGCGGACCCAACCTTTAACAGGGAAACCAGACTCCATATATTTTCTGAAAACCCAATGTAATCAAATATGATTTTGCATTACTAGAAATGAACGTGAAGTCGGGTATCCAATCACATATACGGTAACTAATTGCAATGCTATTTTATTCATAGACATCCCGACAATGCCTGGAAGAACAATGCCCATTGGTCAATTGCGACGCCATATTTCACGTTCATTTCTAGTAATGAAAAAGTCAAAATTTAGTACATTTTTTGCGAGATATTTAATTCTCATATCCTTGTTTCGTGAGAAAATGATAAAATCAGCCATTTTAACAACTACGAAATTGTAAATGAACATATTTTTGAAAAAAGTAAAAAAACCATAATATGCAACTTTGAATCTTAAGATAATTGGTTATTTTACTATATTTTCGGACTATAGCAATTAACAAGCTAATAACTGTTCATAAGTAGCTCTCGAATGAAAATTCAAGAGATTGAGTGGTCCTCTAGATGAAATAGTGCTCGTTTCTGTACACCAATTTAGCGTCATAATCTGGCATCATGACGTCATTCGAGAGCTTGGAAACTGTTGCCATGCAGCGTTGCTTTATTATTGATTGTATCATTTTCCCCCGAAACAAAGATATGGTAATAAAATATCTAACAAAAAAGTACTAAATTTTGACTTTCTAAAAAGAGGCAACGTTTCTTTCCCTACATTTGAATATAACCCTTGAGAATGGTCCTTCCCATGAGAAGGAGGGGACAAGTCTCCTTCCTGTCTGGTCCTTCCCATGAGAAGGAGGGAACAGGTCTCCTTCCTGTCTGGTCCTTCCCACAAGAAGGAGGCGATGGGTCTCCTTCCTGTCTGGTCCTTCCCATGAGAAGGAGGCGATGGGTCTCCTTCCTGTCTGGTCCTTCCCATGAGAAGGAGGGGATGAGTCTCCTTCCTGAATGTCCCAGTGAATCATGGAAAAGGGATCCTTCCTGTACACAAGTACAGAAAAATTGAAAACATGGTTGGTATTTACAGCTTGAGTCGTTTTCTTTTAAAATTATGTTACAATATCCCAAGAAATAAGAACGTAAAATCTACTCAAACGGTCTTTGCCATAAAAATGATTCAACTTTCGTGTTAGACGATCCTATACTTGTTACCAAGCTCATAAAACAAAAGAGAGCCAACATTCCTGGATGGAATGGCTGATAAAATGGTCGTGGTCAAATTTTTCTGAGAGCAATCCAAATGTATACTCTATTTCTCTATTACCATAAAAGCAAGAAAGCTGTTCGACGTTTTCGTTTTGAACACAACTCTGGCATTTCTGACATTTCTGTACAATATTGACATCGATAGATTTTAAAAAAGTTTCAGCAAAGAATAAAGTTGTCCCCAATGGGAATTGAACTCACAAGACCAACCATCACTGGATTATAATTCTAATGCCTTACCCACTGAGCCAATCTGTCATTTCTTGCCAGTCTGAGATTTTCAGACCCTTACAATGTCATGCTCTATTGAATCTGGAAATTATCCAAGTCCAAGTGAAGTGGATTTTCTATTCAATTTCCATTCAATACATATCTGGGTGGCAGAGGCATCTAAAGAATTTCAAGAATCTACAGAAATTGCTGAATATTTTTGTAAAAAAAGGACTATTCCAACCTGCCATATCTTATGTAAGAAACCAGCATGCTACCACAACGCCAGGAAGACACAAGTAACAACAAGGATATATATGAATTGCTTCACTCTGATTTCTCACATTCCCTGCATTCATTGAAAGTTCTGCTCTAATTAGGATAAACTGTCAACTTTCCAAAAATAGCAAATAAAATTAAATCAGTCAATTTTGTGGAACAATAAAACATAGTAAGTTTACTGAGCATGTGAAATAAATCGCAAGTCATGTGATCGGGATCATTATTCAGCAGACTCGTAACTCCTCGTAAAACACCCGTCTCACTAATCCATCACTTCCTGTCAAATCCCGCAGTGAATATGGATTAATAAAACCGCCACATTTAATCCCGAATTATTCATCGCACGATTAATTGTTACATAAATTTAAAGTGTGACTGTACTTAAAAATGAGTAAATTTTAAAATTGGATGAGGAGCAGCCAACTATTTTGATACCATTATTATTCTGCAGATGTTTAGATGAGTTGTCTTTTTGTGTGCTTTTCTTTCTATTTTCTACATGGCCTGTGGGCGCAAAAATGTAGGCCGACCCACTTTCTTCATGTTGATACAGTTATCTTAGGAAACACGGAGCCAAATAATAGGTTGGTGACCCCGGTATTAAGTGGGCATCCCCTTCTTTGTCTAAGATAACCTAAGTTTGTCTCTTGGGTGATTTAATTCACAAAGAGAGGGTATAAAATTTTTAACTTGTAAGCTTTTTCAATAGAATTTTTCACAATGTCCACGCAGTACAAGAATGCCAATGTTGCCAACTTTGTTTTAGCAGTACCATGTACCATTACAAATAAACTCGTTCAATAAAATGTGTAACCTTGAAATGTAATCCTCATATGTCCCATGATTTCCAATTTTACATTTACGAAGATCATTCTGTGCAAATAAAGATGAAAACTGCAAATATATGAGAATACAAAGTTAGCTATAATGCCAACATTGCCAACTTTGTGTGTTTGTGAAAAACCCAAATAATGTTTTCGAGTTGATAACAATTTTCTGCTCAACAAGGACGTAAATTATCCTTTAAATACAACAAATTTATGTATATATATTTTGTTGAAAACGAAGAAATGGCTCTGTTCTCCTGATATGTCATAAACGGATGATAGCTTCGTTTTCCCAAGTGGCTTGACGTATCAGCCATTTCACTGTTCTCCCAGACCACATCAATCATAATCTGTCACGTGTTCAATCACGTGGAATTATCAATGATCCAATCGGGGCTAATCAGTGAATAACAAACCCCACAGCAAATTTGACCTATTTCTGACATTTGTTTCCATGTAAGTGATGCAGTTCTGCACTTAACTGTAAATTTTTCTTTCGTATCATTTTATTTTGAAACTTTCAGTAGCATTCTGTAAATGTGTTGCAGGTTAGATTTGGTTCGACACTTTTTACCGCCGCATCCGAAGGGGGGGGGGAAGGTAATAGTTTCAGTTTGTTTGTCAGTTCACAGTAGGGGGGGGTAGCCTGGCCAGGTCCAGACTTGTATGGGGACTTGTACAAGGGGGGTACTAAGCTGAATTGTACAGGGGGTACCCCAGGTGACTTGTATGGAGGGTACCCAGATGACTTCTATGGAGGTACCCCAGCTGGGGGTAGCCTGGGGTACCCCCCTCCCCTAGGATAGGACAGTGGAGCGAGCACTTGCTATGCAGCGGGCAGTATGCCTCTTGCGTTCACGCAGGAGGACTTTCTTGTTATGAATATCAGTTCAATTTTAGCGTGCTTTCGTTGGTAGATATATTAATTTAAAGAATTAATGTCACAAACCAACCTGCAACGTTACCCCTAAAAATTATATTTTGCCTGGTTATCACGTTCTCGTTGAACTTTACAGAAGATACAAGATATTTTCACTATCTTCAGGGTAACATGAGAAATAAACCATAAAATAATAAAATGAAATTGTGAACTGATTTAAAAAAGACACTTCTACAGATCTGCAGTCAGATCTCCCAGTGAACTTTTGCCAGGACCATTCACTCATTGCAACATTAATGAAAAGAAAGAAGAAAAACTAGCAGCTCTCAAAAGTCAACTTGTTTTCTGGTCGCATTTCAGAAACATTATGTTTCTTTGAAAAGAGAAAAAAGCTTCTGAAGATGACACTTTGTCATTGTAAGAAAAAGAAAGTATTCTTTTGTGCCTTTCCTTTGACAGAAGTCTTGTCAGTTCTCGACTGCCGTCCAAATAGCTACCTGGAACGTCCTGGAAATACTTCTCTTTCTCCTTTTATTACCATCCGCGTATGCGGATAGGTAATAATTTCAGTCAGGTCTGTCTGTCTGTCTGTTCAAGCTATAACTTTTGAACTGCTAAAGCTGGGAACCTCATTTTTAGTATGTAGATACATCTTGACCATATCTAAGTCAAGTTTGAGTATCAAGGTCATTGGGTCATGGTTAAGGTCAAATAAAAAACGGACATATTTTTACCTAACCATTACTTCTGTATGCTTATATTCCACTAAAACTTACTTAAAAGGTCAAGGTCATCTAAAGGTCAAGGTCAAGGCTACTCAGTATCAAGGTCAAATGAAAAGAAATCAATTGCTTGTCTATTTGTAAATGTTTTTGTGATCTATGTGCTACATGGATGGTATGCCTTCGACTGAAGGCATTCTTGTTAGTAATTATTTCTGGTTTGAATCAGATTAGCCATTAGGTTCTAATGAGACCATCCCGTTGAAGAGTTTTTTGATCTCTTTATTGTTGTGCATTTGAGTAGTGTCACTGTGTTCCAAGTCAGATGGGGAAATGAAAGGAATCATAAATAAGCTAGTTCATGTTAATTACTACACACTAGTTTCCTTAAACAGTTGGCAACGTTGTCAACAAAGGCTTACGGGGGAAGAGTAAAGTTAAGACAGCCTAAAATTGCGTCCAGTGGGGATTGAACCCAAGACATCTTGAGCATCGTGCCAATGCTCAATTTACTGAGCTAAGTCAATATTTGGCTCTCAGTCTGAATCATTAATGCCGTAAAGTCATGCTCTACTGATTCTAGAAATGAAGTCCAAAATGTGAAGTGATGCATGAAACAAAATTCACTTCAGGAAATCTCCTCCCCAACACATGCCTGCCTAGCACAGTCAGCAAGAAGACTTTCAGTAAGGCCTTTCATTACAACATTACTAAAGTTGTCAAAAAACTTCAAATTTCTATTCTTTGTTAAAACTCAAATTTCGCATTGAATACATTAGGTAATTTTACAAACATCACAAGCTGTGGGAGATTATTACAAACCTAATCGCAGCTAACAAGATGAACGTAAATAACATTATTATTTTGAATGAAGTTATATCCATAGACGTCTTCTACTAATCAAGCAAGCAATCTATCCTTCCCCTTCGCAGCCTAACTCGGTTTGTACTGCCGTGCCCATCTCTTACTCTATTATTGTATTATGCGTATCTGCCTTGCGACACTATCTCATAACATCATTATCCTCGCGTCCACTGATGAGCACTAATCTGAGTGCACAAAGGTCAAATAGCTGATAGTTTCCTCAATAAGGAATGTTATCAGAGAACTTCATTTCCTGCATTGTTAGGTAACTAGTTGTTTATGATTGTGTTGTTCTTCATTTATGGGCCTCTATTAAGGCAATTTTTAATCTTTTACTGTACCTATGTTATTGAAGACTTTATTGAAGATTACGCTAATTACAAAGGCCACTGCATCTGTGCTGGTCTCTGAATTAAATTCATTCATTTCCGTCTTTCTGCCATTTAGCCTTGAATTTTTTTTCAGAAATTTGATAAAAATCTTAACATTGAATTCCCTTGCCTTTCACGAAATAGCAAATGTATTATTCTGTATTTGAGAAGAAATTTCCGAAAGGCATCAATTTTCCCCATGTCCATCTCAATCCACAAAACATCCAATATCGAACGTTACCAGCAGCAATTGCAGCAAAATAGTAGCAGCTGTTTGGGGGATATTTTGTTTAATGATGGGAAACCGTTACGAAGCCGTTGATTAGTTGACCAGATTAGTGGGTCAGTGGTGTAACGTTGTAATATCATTAAGCTCTGTTTACGCTTAACGTATGCGGATGTTTTGTATTGAGTGAATGGTGACGCAAATGCACACGCTGAGAATGGGTTTAAACCCATTGTCTGTGTGTCTGTTTGCGTCACTATTAAAGTTGATGCAAACATTGACGTTCATGTAAACGCAAACGTTAAGTGTAAACAGACCTTTAGATGATGATGGGGGAAGTAGCAGGAAGAAGGAACCGCAACATCTGGACCGAGTGGGAGAGGCCGAATGGTTAAGAGCGTTGTGTTGCGGTACACTCGATCAACAGTTTAACTCCCTCTAATGCTTGTACACATGTGAAAGTGCATCTATCCAAATATCTTGGTTGTGATACTAACCATCAAAAGGTCAGTGGGTGATGTGTGAATCCGATGAATCTGTTGCACACAGGTGATAGATAAAGCACGCAAGGGATCCACCCTAGTTTTGAAACTCCTGAAGTCCAAAACAGGGGTATCAGTGACCCCATGAAAAGGACTAGTACCCTTGAAAAAAACACAACTGTAACATCTGATACACAGAACGTCCGATTCAGGCCACACCTGGTATTTCACAAACTGAAACCACAAACATTGCAATTACTGTGTGTGCAACATGATGTCAATACCCATAGCTCCCGTTGCTGAACTAAACCAATCAACATGCATTGACATGAATTTTACACACTGTTATCCTGATGTTCTTCAAAAGTCAGTAAGCCATACAGAAGAACAATCAGTCAGTAAAACCACTTGACTACGAGTGTGCTCAGTGTATCTCTCATATGAACGTCACGTCTCGGCAACATTCGTCGCCTCTTGCATTCATCATTTAGGGCTGATTGGTTGATTATTCTGAACACTTCAATTAGGTTCTCTCTGTAAATGTGTTGGCTTCATTAGCTTTATCGTAAGGGGAAAGCTTGTAGATTACAGTTTACTGTATTGGTCAATGACGTGGGTTTTGAAAAAATAATATGATTTCATGAATAGAGCAGATATATCCCAATACAACTGAGTTATTATGCAGATAAAGAAAACCAGATGCCGTCACCTTCTGGTCATTTTCCATAATGTCCCCTGGTGGATAGAATTCTCCAATCATTGCTCAATAACATCAATCAGTTCAATTGTAAAAATTGTTATGAAATTGAAGAAATGAACTTTGACACTAACACTAAGCAATCTAATATAACAATAAATCTCACAGATAAAGTAAATATGTCCAGTGAGGCGTAATTGAAGAAGAATTCTTTTGATTTATGCTCAGATTTTCGTTATGTTAGATCAAAATTCTATTTCAAATAAAAAAAATCGCAGGCAGTGGCGAACAAAGTACAACATACAAATGCGTCATAAGAGTTCTTGATTCGCTGTATCAGAGCATCATTAGCTCATGAAAGGAGAATTCGAGAGATTAGGTGGACCCTCGGTGAAATAATGACCGTTTCTGTTCACAAATTCAGCGTTATGATATCATGTCGTAATCTGGCATCATGACGTCATTCGAGAGCTTGAAAACCATTATTATATAGGATTATTTACTAGCCGCATAATAGTATGACGGGAATGTCCACAGGGGGGTACCCGAGCTAAGGGGGTACCCGAGCTAGGGGTACCAGGTGACCTGAGATGGGGGTTACCTGAGCCAGGGGGTACCTGAGCTGGGGATACCCAAGCTGGGGGGTACCTGAGCCGGTGATACCCGAGCACGGGTATCTGAGCCAGGTTCAGCCAGGGGGTACCCTGGGATGGGGTACCATACTATTACCCCAGCTGGGATGGGGTACCCCCCATTAGGTTTGGGTACCCCTGGTTGGGATGGGTACCCCCCTCGGGATAGGACAGCACGCGGAAGGCAGTATGCCTCTTGCGTTCACGCAGGAAGACTTTCTTGTTCTAAAGTAAAAACCCTTTTATGTTCAGGTTTCCGGAACAGCTGTTCTTGACTTGACGTCCTTCACAATTGTCGTATGAAGTACAGTATGTGTGTATGTCCGCTCCCAAATAATCTTTACTTATGGAAATGACATGCAAATAAATAGGTCTGGCAACTTTGTGCGAGGTCTTTTAGTTGCGGTAGAACGGTGTAATACTCAGGTACGGCTGAGCTGATATCTATGTCTCGGGCAAACC
>JBCAUG010075463.1:0-39344 GCA_038406175.1 Haplosyllis leylae | reverse complement strand
GAAAACAGAAAAGCTGATTTCATTCACCCCGGGGGGGGGGTGACTGAAATCGAGCCGTCCTGAAAACATTTCACCGGTGTCCCCATAGGGCTTTTATTGTGATAGACTACAGGACTTTCCTAAAGTAAGATGAAGATGTACCGCCTAAAATACGTTGCAACTGGAAATTAATGTGTTTTGCCATTTAAAATGGAAGGACGTGTGGACGCTGTTTGAAGCGGAGCTTGTTGAGTATGAGCAGATGAGACGCCAAATGTGAGAGACAACTGAGTCTGAACAAACAAAGTACATACTGACACTGGAAAAAAACTGGAGACAGGTTGGTACTGAGTTCCTAGATGATATCTTGCAATAAACGGTGAATCCAAAAGTAGCGTTCTGGCAATTTCGCCCATTGCTGTCTGTCAAACTCTGAAACTGTGATAGATCTAGATCTAAAGTATAATTTATTTTACAGCAACCTGAACTAAACTTACAAGAAAGTCCTCCTGCGTGAAAACGTAAGAGGCATACCGACCGCGCTGTATCCTGTCCGTGGCGTGTCCTGTCCGGGAGGGGAGGGGTCATCCTGTACTATCCTGGCTGGAGGGACAGAGGTTCCCAGGGTCCAAGGACCCCCCCCCCCAGGTAAAGACCAGTGAGCAGGGGTACCCCCCCCCCAAGTGAACTGACAGGGTTTAAAACTTCATACGCGGCCGGTAAAACGGATCAGGGTGAAAGAAAAGAGTAGTATTAATGAATGTCTGAAGATGTATTCGGCAAGTTTTGCTTGTTTCATGCCCATTTTATTACTTGAATTGAGGCAAAAATGCTGTATTTTATGCAACGTGTGGCATTTTATTTATTAGTAGCGTCGAGATACTACTGTAAAGCACCCAGTGTTGACCGTGTACCAAAAGTGAGTGTCAAAAAAAAGTGCCGGGTAACCCAACCTGGCACGAGTGCCACTTGACACCCCCCCGCCCCTCCTTGCAAAGTTGGTACTTTTGGACAAATCTTAGGATCAGGACTTCAGATTTTCAAAGTGCTACTTTATCACCTCCCCTTGGATTCAAACTATTTACTTCCTGGCTCAGATAACACCCCGATCTAACGAGCAATTATTTTCTCAGTTAAGATCACAAGTTCCACTTTACATTTGTGTGATTCAAGCTGCTCGGGAGTTGATGTTTTTATAATAACTCATGAAAGTAGAATAAATGTTTTTATCTGGAGGATTTTCTTGCAGAGTATCAGGGTTTCATGTACCTCACATCACGGGATACTTACTGGTTTATTGACGAGAGTTGTACTGTACTACACGGTAGTCATCTCTCATCATGCCTACATAAAACCTGTAAATTGTTCTCCTTGCAGCAGATGTGACTTTACTCAGCGACCTAACCCTGTGACATTAATTTTTTTTTAAAAAATCCCTAATATAATGTTTTACATTTTGCAGACCACAAGGACATTCTTGATTCCGGATCAAGAACAACGGAAATGGAATTCCAGGAGGAGAAGCCCAGTCTATGCACTGAGTGCGGTGAAACATTCGCAACTCTAGATGCTCTCAATGTGCACAAGGAAGCGGAACATCCAAACCAAAGTGACAATCTCATGGAGCTGTTTCCTGAAGAGAAGCCAAGTCTGTGCACTGTGTGTGGTGAAGCATTCGTCACTAAAGATGAGTTTAGTGTGCACAAGGAAACGGAACACCAAAATGAATTTATCAAGGCTGAAGGAGAATATTTGAAGATGCGCAGATCTGAGCAAAACAAACCACCCAGTGCTGTAGTGAGGATGGATAAAAATTCAGACGAGAAGCCGTTTCTCTGCAACTTCTGCAATAAAAGATTCGCAGATTCAGAAAAAATCATTTCCCACATGAAGGAGCATGAATCACATGGAATGCTGAGAGATTCAGATGAAAGACGAAACATGTGTGACGTGTGTGATGAAACATTCATTGACAATAACAGTTCAGTTTCTCACAAACTACATCATGGATTTCCTGAATGCAAAGATACAATCATGCCAAGAGATGAACTAGACATGAAACTTTATCAATGCGAAATATGTAATAAAGTACTCATTGACACAGACTCCTTAGTGTCTCATATTGAAAGACATGGATTTCTCGTAGGTAAAGAAGATAAATCCAACAAGAAGCTAGAAATTGATCCTCCGAAGAAACCGATTCAGTATGGCCAGCGCGGCAAAGCATTTCCACGTAACAATGAGCTAACCAAGCATCTAAGAACACACAGTAGTGAGAAACCATATCAATGTGATCAGTGTGATAAGGCATTTAAGCAGAAAAGTGTTTTGACACAACATCTTCGAATGCACAGTGGCGAGAAACCATTTCAGTGTAGTCAGTGTAACAAAACATTTAGACAGGCCGGTCATCTGCATGTACATAATAAAATACACAGTGGGGAGAGACCCTATCAGTGTGACCAGTGCGGTAAAGCATTTATAGTGAGATCAAATTTGAAGGAGCATCTGCGAATACATAGTGGAGAGAAATCATTTCAATGCGTGCAGTGTGATAAAGCTTATGCACAGAGAAGTGCTTTACTTCGACATCTCCGAACACACAACGGACAGAAACCGTATCAATGCGATCAGTGTGAAAAGGCGTTTGTACAGAGAAGGTCCTTGACTTCGCATCTCAGAACACATTGTAATTTCGTGTAGGGCTGAATTGACTTCAGACTTCAGGCTCAGTAGATCAACTCAAAATAAGAAAATATCCCACGTCAATGAAGACTAAATTGTTATATTCATTTTTTAATGTTAAATGTTCAATAAATCTGTTTATATTCCTTTGTAAAACTCATTTGTTCTTTGCACCACTAACTCTGCACAACTAAACTGGCTCTCGCTTTCAATGCGCATTGAGTGGATGCTCGTTGTAAATGAACTCTTGAAGAGCACAGAATGATTTCGATCCAAAGAAATATGTTCATTATAGCCGGGAGCTCGTTGTAAGCGGTACCTCGTCTACCTGATCTCCCAGAAGAACACACATCCACTGACCGGCGAGCTGCCACAAGGTTTAGTACATTTGAGGCGAAAATCTGTGTGCAACGAAACAGGCACAAACAATGTACTTGGAGACAAAGCCTTAAAACAGACAGACATAAGAAGACAGTCCTCCTGCGTGAACACAAGAGGCATACCACCCGCCGCGTAGCAAGTGGTTCCTTTGCTGTCCTATCCCGAGGGGGGGGTACCCCATCCCTGGCCAGGGGGGTATCTTAGTCCTGGTTGAGGAATACCCCATCCTGGCGGAGGGGGGGGGGTTACCTCCCCCTGTGAACGGACACACGCCTGTGAAAACATTACCTTCTGGTCGTATTACGTATACGAGAGGACTAATCAGTGTGTAAAGTGCAACAATTCTCTTAGACACGAATATGAAAAAGTTCCTGGAAGTACACAGCGATGGGAGGTTTTCAGTGGCGGATCCAGGATTTCCCAGACGGGGAGGCGCCACCCCCAAGGTTAAACCTATTATTTTACCAATTTTTTCCCGAAAACTGCATGAAAAATGAAAGAAATCAGACCGGGGGGGCGCGTCCCTGGCGCCCCCCTTAGATCCGCCACTGGTATAGCACAAATCGCACACAAATCCCGTCTTGTTAGGGCACGTTCATACTGTGCGTTTTTTTCTAGTTGCAACTGCGATTCCTCTTATCGCAACAGATGGGCTGTACAGGTCTTAATGAAAGTATTCACACTACGCAACTGCAGCAGCATCATCAGCTCCTATACATTCCATTATAAACAAAAGCAAATCGCACAAATCGTATCATCAGAGACAAAAATTTTGTACAAATGTTACACCACATGTGGCTCACTGTACATCCATTTATACCCAGTTAACTCCCACGTGCATTGGGATTTTTATATTCGGGTTTTTTAAAACAATTTTCCGTGTGAACTGGTAGATTCTACTTGTGATAGAGTACAGGACTTTGAGTGTTGCGACTGGTGCTTAGTGTGTTTCGCTCTTTAAAATGAAAGTTTTAACTTCAGTTTTGTTTTTTTGTTGACTTCAACAAACTTCTGTAACTTACGAACTGTCACGGCCCTTGATATTTCCCAGTGTGAAGTTCATAAAGCACTTCAGGACCTTCAAGAAGTGGTGTTTGAAGTCTTTGTGAAGTTTGGAGGTGCAGGGGGTAGATCAATAGATCTTCCTTTGTGATCATTTTTATTTTGGTGTTTTCAAGACGATACAGTATATTAAAGAAGATTCAGAACTAAAACAATTTCTAGGTGCTCAGGGACAACGACATTAAACTGAGTACTGAACTTTGTACGGTAAACAAAAAACCGATTTTTTTGGTTACGAATAGATAGACATTGGCGGATCCATAGCGAAAGGGTTGCAGGGACGCCCCCCTCCCCCCTTCTGGGTCCAAATATCTTCATTTTCATGCAGTTTTTGGGGAAATTAGGCCAAAATAATAATTTGGTGTCTTCTCTAGGAAATCCCGGATCCGCCTCTAGACATCGATGGGATACCAGACAGTAGATGGGGTACCAGACATGGGTGGGGTACCAGACAGGAATGGGGTTCCAGACATGGATCAGGTGCCGGATAATGGATGGGGTACCAGATGTAGATGGGATATCAGACTGTGTGTGGGGTACCAGATCATGGATCGGGCACCAAACAGAGTGGGGAACCAGGTAGGGTACCAATGTGGCACCTCCCATCTGACTCCACTTGATGGGACAGAACATTAACGAGTCACCAAAGTGAAATTCTTCACTTCTTGATATTTTATAATATTTTAACGATTTACAGCGCGATTCACAGAGCCAAGGGCAGGGTTCACGGCTGTACTTGCCTGGTATTATTCCTAAAAATCCCTAAAGCCATCAATGGGTACGCAACCCTGAACACGGTACTGGTTCGCAGCTTCATGGCTTTGTGAATTGCGCTGTAAGCTATTCATGAATAGGAGGCAAATAAGGCTTCTAAATAGTAAAACTACTGACTTAGACTGTTACTATTCCTGACATCACAAGAAATTCAAATAGCTTATTCAGGACCTTTGTGGAAAAACCCCTGAGTGATCCTCGGCAACCTGTCTTTTGATTGTCGCCCATGAGCAAATCACCGTGTTTATTCAACCATGACAAAGTTCAGTAACAAGCGACATGTCCGGTACCCCACCTGTGTCTGGCACCCCATCTAAGATAGGGGTACCCCCTGGGCAGGATGTCTGGCCCTTGCTCCTGCTCCAATCTGGCCAGACCCCCCCCCCTCCCCACTGGGATGTTTGTTTCAATGTTCATTTTAATCTCACCTCAAGTGTCTTCAATCTCACCTTGCATGCTCCCCTCCACATGAAAATAAGATCTTTCACCTTGCATGGAAAAATTCCCAAAATAGTCATGAAGCAATGCCATTTCCACCAATAAGGTAACTCTATGAGTCACCAAATATGCCCCAAACTTCAAATTAGCCCATTATTATCCATTCCCAGTAATGCCTGCCATCCAAAATGGCCAACAAGATTAGCTGATCAGGAATAGTCAATAAAGGTCCCCTCCACCTAAAATGAAATTTTGAGTTTTCTGAGTTTTTCTTGCTTTCCAAGGTTCATTTCATTCTCACCTTGTGTGGGTTCAATCTCACCTTGTTTGCACCACGCATCAAAAAAATTCACAAAAATGTCATGCAGCAACCCCGTTTCCATCAATAAGGTACCTCTACGTGTCACCAATTAATACCAATAATTTTTAATCACTTTTAAACAATATTTTATGATTTTCGAAGTATTTCTATTGTAAATAATCGAGTTTTCCCTTAATGGTAGGTTAGTTCATTTAGCAAATTTGTTAAATTGATTCAAACTAGCACTAGTAGTCAATCCATCTGAGCAATGGTAATTTTACTACGAGTAGCAAGTAATCATTTTGCTATGGCTAGTAATTCAACATTAAGCAAATTAATCCAACATAGATGTTAAAATACTTACCATAGTGAAAGTTAAATTACTAGCCACCATGAATTCACCTCTGATGATTTGGATTGATTACTACTACTAGTTTGAATTGCATTTGACAAATTTGTTAAATGAACTAACCTACCATTAAGGGAAAACTCGAATGGGTTCATGGAAAGGAACATGTATTCCTAATAAAAGTATTAGCCACTCCTAACATACAACAACAAATAGTTAACACTATCTCTTCAGATGAGGAAATGAAATGAACCAAAAATAAGGACGTGTAAAATCATGGATGCCTCGTGGCCACTCCTGAATGTCATACCTCAACACCCAAAATTTCTTCAAATAATTTTGTCTGCAGAACTTAGATTTTGGCATCTAAAGTAGTGTGTAAAGATTTAAAAAGTTTACCAAACCACATTGTAGAGAAAAAATGTAGATTTTCATGAACTTCAACGGAAACTTAAGTCAAATTTATGGTATGATTACTCATTAGGTGGCTGGTGAATGTTGCTGTTACTTCCACAGACATCTCAAAACATTATGTTCCTCAAACAATTTCTAATACATTTGCAAAGTGTAAAGAAGTAGAGAAGTACCATTTGTAAAGAAGTATCTTAAGGTCACCATGTGGGGTAACTTCACTATTAACCAACATTCAGATGTGGTGACCATTGTGCACATGGTCATTCAGGTGTGGATTCCAAACCACTATTAATAGTTACATAACATTTAGGCATAGTTAATAAACACTGAGAAATTAGTCTCAACCACCACTATTAAGCAACATTCAGCCTTGCTGACCTTCTTACACTTAAAAATTCAGGTTTAGGTGTAATCCTTTTGTACTTAAACATTGACACATTGCAACCAACACGCAGCTCTTGGCACTTTGCACATATTTTGGCACATGTTGGCACTTGGCACATATTTTGGCACTTTGAGATGCGGGTCTTCACCACCCAGCAACACTAATTTTAATCAACAGCAACCTTCCTAAACTGATACATACATTTAGTAAAGCCCCATCCCAGCATTAATAAATGGTAGAATGATAAGTAAGACAAGAAAGATGGCTAATGGTGACAGAAACCCTATCAGATTACAATCAAATAGACTGGTATGCGGAAATTTCAAAGGCTAAATTTTAGCGCAGTTCCATGATTGAACCTGATCTGCGAGATATTGAAATATGCAAAAAATGTCATTAATTTTTACCGTTAACACAGCCTCACCACCATCAGAAGGCACCCAGCCGATCACCATGTCGGACCCAGCCATACCACCATTGGGTGACAGTCCGAATCCAACCCATCCAGTTGTCTGAGCGTGCACCTCAAAGGTGATGTATTCCTTGTCGAATTTCCAGAAGATGACATATTCATCATCTGGTAAAAGTTCAACCTGATACGAAAATATTTAAGAAGTTCATTGCAGAAATTGTGCATTTCTCTCAAAGTTTCAACCTAGCACATTGTGAAAAAGATAATACA
Organism: Haplosyllis leylae; assembly: GCA_038406175.1. Classification (NCBI taxonomy): domain Eukaryota; kingdom Metazoa; phylum Annelida; class Polychaeta; order Phyllodocida; family Syllidae; genus Haplosyllis; species Haplosyllis leylae. The sequence goes on along the minus strand of JBCAUG010075463.1, from coordinate 31,894 downwards.
TTAAATTTATAATTGCTCATGAGTTATTTGCTTATTTACTGTATTTAAAAAGATTAATTGGCTAAATCCAACTGGAACATCAGGTGAAATAGGTGGACTAGTTTTTAAAAAAATCAACTGTAACCATAAAAAATGACATATCTATCTTCATTTTCAGTTGTTCAAAAGAAAAAGTTTCAAATGAGGTTCAAATACACTGACCTTATTGGGATAATCCTCAGATGGAACAAGCGTACTGGTTGACAAAAAGCCATACCATGAATTCATTAACAGCAAAAAGAAATGTAATTTCATCTTTAGCGTAGTAAAAGGTAAGTTTGCTCCAAATTTGCCAAACCTTAGGCTCTTTGGTTTTGGTTTAGTTGAAGTATGTACTGCGTAAACTCATATAGGTAACACTCACGTGATTCTTACAATGTAAATACGTTTTTCGTGAATTATCTTGAGCATGAACAAGTTTACGTCTGACATAACTGGGCTGCTTTCGTGAGGTTATATTCAAAGGGAACAAATGACTTGACTCGGTAAAAAAACATCAAAATCTAATACTTTTTTCCTAAAATATTGAATTATTATATCCAGATCTATGTTGCGGTGGATAATGACACTATCAACCATTCTGGAAGATATATTTACTTGCGGAGTCTGTAATTTGGAAGATATGGTGAAAAAACTGTAAAAATGCAACTTAAGGTCATGATATATTGGTTACTTTACTATAGTTTCTAAAATATGGGAATTTACAAACTAAATTTTTCTTCAGAATTATTCCCTGGTACACAGCTGTAGGGAATTAAATGTTTTCTTGAAAAAGTAGACTACTCAATTTTGACTTTTTCTGTCGAGATAACAAGTCATTCGTTCCGTTTGAATATTACCCGTGTTTCTACGCTTCAGGATAGTTTAATTTCATTTGATTTTTTAGGACTGTGTGCTGGCGCCTGTCCAGCATTGGCTATATATGTGTGTAGGTTTATGCAATCACGCCTTCAGGATACACCCAGGGTTACATTTGAAACCAATGACGCCTCTTGATGAACTGTATCCGGAAAAATGGAATTTCTCAGGAAAAGCTGACATGGCAGTCAGACACCAGATTATATTATATTGTACGATGTAATACCAGGATCCAATGAGTTTTCATAATTGATCTCACTAATTATATTTAAAACATCAAAATTATAGAAATACTTGTTAAGATATAATTTTTGGAAATTTTTTTCGGTTTTTGGTAAGTTAAATTAATCATTTTTTGGAAATATTGGTCTTCTTTTTAACAAATACATATAAGAGTTCCCATAGGGAAATAGATACCCATTCAAAAAGTTAAACATACCACTACTTTTATTACATATTTACAAATACTGACAGCTAAATAATTTAACAAATTTAAAAATTGAAGGTACATTTTAAAACGGAAAAACTCAATTGTTCAACAGTTGGACTGTGATAGAACGGGTCAACTCCTGTTGCTTTTGCGCAACAAAATAAAACAGAAAATGCACAGTTCGGATTGATTCATTCAAATATCGGATCTGAAATGTTCTCTTTTTAAAAATTAAAATTTCGGTGTTGAGAACTACTATTGCTTTGCAGGCATCGTGTCCTCACTATTCCGATACTGAGAAGTAAAATAGTAAAAAATTAAGAAAGTATGCCACATGATTACTCTCAGTAAATGTGTACTTTAATTTATTTCATACCGAGTTAAGTTATTTTCGCTACCTTGAGACAAGGTAACAAATTTGGGGAAATGTGATGCCAAAGAAACAGGATAAATATTTGGGGGTTTTGATGACAGGTGACGGAAATTGGTGACGAAATGGAAACAGGACGAATGCTTTGTATGCTTTTAGGTCGCAAACACAGAAACATTCCAAATTCATCGTTCGTTTCGGTTGGTAAAACAGTATAGGTCAATGTATACACGTCTGGGAGACAAATGATCTGAAATACCTGAAATTGATCTTCCAAACAAGAAAAATAGCCCTGTGACGGGCTGAGGTGGTTTAAGTAATAAGTCAGTGTCAAAATGTTAAAAAGATGTCCCAATACCCAAAATATGTCAACTTATCACAATGATGTCAAATGGCTAAAGTAAAACAGCTGAACCAGGGAGGAGGTTCACAAAAGAAACTTGACACAATGAGGTTCACCCATAATGATATGAATTGTGATGTCACATATATGAAAGTCATCAAAATTACTAGAAAACATATTTTATTAAGATTTTGTGGATTTTTGATTACCATCACATGTGACATCAAAATTGACTTCATTATGTGTGAACCTCATTGTGTTAAGGTTTTTTGTAAACCTCGTTCATAATTAAAGCTGTTTGATACATGACATATTCACTGTAATATGACTGGAGTCTTTCACTGGGTAGTGTGTGTATTCAATGAATATAGTCAATTTATTCACTTAGATACCAGGAGATGCTGGGGTGAATTTCTTGTACATATTTTTAATCAAAAGTTGTAATGCTGTGTAGGATTAATTGATTTGATTTATTTTTTCCAAAATGGTGAAATTTTGTGAAAAGTAGTCTCTGTACCCCAAAATGACTGATTTTGACTGATTTAGTGAAGTTGTTAAATTTATCATGATCATATTAAAATCTGAGGTTGCCTCATATTTTCCTCATTCTGAAGTTAATTCTTATCCAATTTTGATGTAACAACCCTCATTTTCAAGTTCAGGATCTCACCTACAAGAATATGAAGTGATATTGCCACTAGATGGCCTATAAGGCACCCATAAAAATGCCAAAAACATACTGCTGTTGGCAATTTTTGGACATATTTTTGACATTTTAAGGTACCTTATAGGCCCCCTAGTGGCAGAATTTCCTATATTCTTGTAGAAGAGATACTAAGCTTTGATTTGAGTGGTGTTATATTAAAATCAGGTAAGAATCTGCTTCAGAAATGAGTAAAGAGTGATAAAACCACATAAACATGTTTAATGATAATTTTGAAACTTAACCAAATAACCCAAAATCACTCAATTTGGGGTCTAGGGATTTTTTTCATCCAATTTTACCATTTTTCAAAAGATTAATTCAAATCAGTTAATTCTATGCAGTTTTATCTGAAAATTCTAAGAAATATGCCCCAGTATCTCTTGGTAAACAAATTTTCTTAATTAGTCATTACACACTCTTAGAGCATCCTTAGATTACCCACTCATATGATTTTTGACCTCCTGATCCATACATGAGATGTGCAACAGCCTATCCAAAGAAATTAATAATTTCTCAATTTACAAGAAAACCATAAATGGCAAAAAATTCTTGAAATGTGGATTTTGGTAGCCAAAATGGGACTCTACAAATCATCAATTGACATTTTACCCCTTTCATGCCATCAACAGATGATTTGTCCCTGGGCCAAAACTGGCCAATTACCTGAATAACCATAGCTCAGACAAAAAAAATGTTATTCACATATTTTTAGACATTTCTCTCAATTTCTGGCTTAAAATTCTGAAATTTAGGAGGTCAAAAAAAGTTGTAACTTTTTGATATCGGAAAAAATTTCAAAAATTGTCACTTAACAGCCTAGCAAATGGCCAATTGGTGACATATTCAAATTTCCAAAAGAGGAGATTTAGAACACCCTAAGATATACCTATTAACTGATTCTTGTTGAAATAAGTCAAAGCCAGGTGCCCTTTAAGCTCATCACTCCTTCATTGAAAAAGACACCCATTTTTGACATCACATGTGAAGGTCATCAAAATTGGTCAAAATACCTTCTATGAACATTTTTTGAGGGGTTTTGGTGACCATCATATGTCACATCAAAATTGACATCATTACGTGTGAACCTCACTGTGTCAAGATATTTTTTGTGAACCTCCTCCATAGCTAAGCTGTTTGACTTTGCTACATGACATATTCATGTGTCTGACTTGGTAGTGGATGTATTTAATGAATTTAGTGAACATATTCACTGAATATGTGAATATTTACCCATGGGGTACTTCGGGTGAATTTATCATGTATTTTTGCCTGAAAATAGTAACGCTATGTGGGATAAATTGATTCAATTTATTTGTTTTAAAAATAGTGAAATTTTGTAAAAATAGTCTTGGAACAGCAAAATGATTGATTTTAAGTGATTTGGTGAAATTATGACATTTATCATGATCATGTAAAAATTTGTGGTTGCCTAACATTTTCCCCATTTCTGAAGTTAATTCTTGTCTGATTTTGATGTTACACCACTCATTTTAAAGCTTATGACTTCCTCTGGAAGAATATGAAGTAATTTTGCCACTAGATGGCCTATAAGGTGTTCATAAATGACAACAACATGTTTCTGCAATTTTTGGGTGTTTTATAGGCCTCTTAGTGCCAATATTCTTGTAGAGGAGGTCATAGGTTTTGGAATGAGTGGTGTTACATCAAAATCTGACAAGAATTAGCTTCAGAAATGAGCAAAGAGTGATAGAATCACACAAACATGTTAAATATGATAATTTTGAAAAATTTACCAAATCACAAAACATCACTCAATTTGGGGTTTGGGATTCTTTTTCATCTAATTTTACCAATTTTGAAAAAAATAATTCATATTGCTTGACACTATAGGCCCTTAACTGACAAAGTCATGGAAATGTGCCCCATTAGTGCCCCTGTAAAGATTTTCTAATTTTGACATTACATCCCCTTAGAATATCCTTAGATTGACCACTCATATCATTTTTGACATACCAACCCATGCACAAGATGTGCAACAGTCCATTGAAAAAAAAATCACAATTTCTTGATTTATAAGAAAACTGTAAAAGGCAAAAATTCACAAAAGGTCAATTTTGGTAGCTAAAATAGTCCTCTACAAATCATCATTTGACATTGCACCCCTATCATTGTCCCTTCATGCCACAAACAATTTGTCTGCTGGCCAAAAAATGGCCATTTACTCAAACGGCCATAGCTCAGACATGGGAACCAATAAAAAAATGGCCCTGTGACGGGTTGAGGTGGTTTGTAACAGCATGGATGCAGTATGACCTAATACTGCTAAATACTCATTAATACTCACTCAGTGTTCTCTTGAGTAATTGGATGATCTTGATGTCATTGTGACATTCTGTGAGTGCCTCTTTTCATCTGATTTCAATGGCTAAATCTCGCTAAATTCCGTAATCCTAGGTGGTACACCTGAAACAGCTGTGCTAAATCCGGGTTAGATTTTTCTTGCAGGAAAATTCCTGGTGTCTGTTCATAGTAGCCAAAGAGGTTACTTGGTACTCGTTATTACTTACAAAATCCAAACTAATCAAACGTAGTGGAAAGAATAGTGGGTGAGCTCTGGAGTTAACCATCATTTATTCATTACAGTCACAAGAAAACAAGAGACCTATGCAGTTAATTAGAGAGAAACAGTGTGATATGTGGTGTATTATCGTTGAATTTATTATAGTGATCATATTTTGCTCCGATAAATTAAGTGCTATGTACACGTGTCAAATAACAAGCTTGAGATGATCAGATTCAAAACCATAAACTAAAATTAACTAAACAATTGCTACCCATACAACATATCAAGACGCTGAAGACGCTGCGAAACTCCTTTCACATGACAAACTACCAATAGGTACAAAAAATAACAGTTTCTATGTACAATCATGGCAGAGTACCCCAGAAAGTAAATAAAATCCGTGTTTTTTTTCAAGTGCAAAGATTTTAATGATGCAACCTGAATAGTGAAATATCCCTTTACATCAAAGCACTTTGTTCAGCTCTTGTTTCAAAAGAAGTTTGGTACATTTGAATAATTCTAGTTGAAGTGTTTGACTACATAGTAGTGACAGCACAAGAATTTCTAATGCATTACACGTTGCTGATTGATGCAACAAAATATTCAATTTTTAGGTATTAAACCCTTGGCACGAAAAATAAAAAATAGAGAATCTAAAATAATAATTTCGAATTTTGTGGGTCTGTTTTCCACTTCATCCACAACTGATTTGCCAAAAATATTAAAAACACTGTGTTCTTAATTTGTCCAATAACATACAATTTCTGCACTGCAGTGAATAAGCGAACCTTGTTTGGTCAACTATCCAATTGTCTGATACCTTTTGCTCTTTTCAATTTCTACCAGTATTTGCGGGGGGATCCAATGTTACACTTGAAGGAAAATTGCAAACAGTGTAATAATCTCTAGCAAAAAATATAACACACTTGAAATATGTATGAGCAATACGTAGTGTTGTAGTTGTTATCGAATATTGAGAAATGTAGTTCCTAGTGCTCATTTAAAATTGTCACCACAGCTGTAAGCAACCAACAAATGAACAGCAATTCTACATAAATCAACATATTAATTTAAACCTGCATGATGGTGTTTGAGGTATTCAACAAAGATTCTTTTTTTCTTCAGTCTAAAATTTATTGCAGGATATTTTTGCAACCATCCACTACAGAAACAAAGGGGCTAAAGCTCAGCAATATGAACAGGCCCCCGCATGTACAGTTATGGCACATAGGACTTTAGCCAAATCCTTTGCTTACATTGTAATCTATCATCATCATGCATTTTCAAGACGCCACTGAAAATTTCCTATTTTCGCACTAAAATCTCTTGTGCATATTTCCCCCATTTCTTACAAAAAGGGGAAATGTTAAATACTTCATTACAAGCAATCTATAGGTTCTCTCAGACACAGCAAACCTGAAATTTACAGCTTCATAGACAGTCTTAGCTTTAGCAGTACGGAGCAGCCACTACAATATATCACATTTACTCACACAATACCTTTGTGGTACAATTTGTTCTGTGCACAAACAGGGTATAAATATACAGAGTGTAAACCTACACTTTTATACATGCATACTTATTTGATAAGATTATGTAAAACCTAAGCTCAAACTTTTAATTATGCCATGCACACTTCAATAATAAATGTTTAGTTTGCTCTTCTCTTTGTATGGAGTGATGATGAATTGGATATGGAGTTCATTTTAAATAAATTTCGTCATCACTTCTGTATGTTTGTGTGTACGTGAGTGTGATGATAATAAATACAAATGAGGTTGAAAATAGTTGGAAACATTATTTTTTCTTTTGTGATTTTTTTATATTTGGCTTGAAATGTTATGCTGTTTAATATCATATGTCCAAACGTTCATACTGATCTCCATAACTTGGCATATGTTTTACTTTGGCAGGTTGTAGCGTTGAGATGATTGGTGTTGGACTGAGTCATGCAATAATAATACTGCAAATGATTCCAATCAATTAGTACCACTTTAGTACTAGATTAGCTCAAAGAACTTTAACAACAACACATACAACATCAGCATTTTGACATGCATATAAATCAGTCAAAGTTCCAATCACGAGGGAATGTAGCTTTCAAAAACGTCTGTTAGCACCATTTTATATCATGCAAAGATTGCAAGATTAGGCATTGGGCTAAAGTCGTTAATAGCCCCTGGTGAACTCAAAGGTGTTGCTATAACGAAAGTTAATCAAAACAATATGCATTATAATATAAATAAAAAATGTAGCACCTATATAAAGAGAAACGTAAATGTGGAAATATTGAGAAATGTTGTCATGGATGAGTCGTTTGTCGTTTGTACATCTCAAGACACACCATTCGAGAATCATGCAATCCATGGTTATCTTGTGATGTACCGATTGAGTCATTTTTTGTTAATTACATTTCGTTAACTGGTTACTTGGATGGGGTTCAAGTGAATTAGTCAATATTAATTTGTATTAAACTGCAAAAATGGGTTGTTTGGTTGTTAATTTTGCCATTTTTGTTGTATTAATTTATTGTATGAAGCAACACCAATGTGGAGCTGGCCAGGTTGAACTGAAATGACATTTGCTTTCTTCACAGAGCCAGCTTATTGCTAAGGTCCCTTGTTGTCTTGTCTGGAGCGCTGCAATCTCTGGAAGTATTCAATCGCTCCTCCCATGTTACAATATTCACAGACTCCAGGAGGTCCCACAGCGCCTGGAGCTCCTCGTACACCAGGAGGACCAGGCCGACCCATTGGACCCCTCTCTCCTGGACGCCCCGTTCTTCCTACTCCAGGTGGACCTGGTGCACCTGAAGATTACATGGTGAAAAATTACCAAAATTACCAAAGCAAGCCTAGAAATTCAAAACGACAAAAAGGATTTATTTTAAAAAGCAATAATCCCACTGCTAAATTTAATTTGAATAGATACATATTGATTTAAACAAATAAAAGACATATTACCAGGTGGACCTTGTAGACCTGGCGGACCTTCCACACCCTTTCCGGTTTGACCACGTTCTCCTTTCATACCCTGGTCGCCCTTGTGACCAACTGGACCTGGAGGTCCTGGCATGCCAGGTAGACCCATAAAACCACGTTCACCCGGTAAACCAGGCGGACCAGGGTCACCTTTTCAAAGACGAATAAAATCAGCAAAAGTAGATAATTCATTTGTTTATAAAGTCTAAGAAACAAATTGGTTTCTATTTCAATATCAAATTGGTGCACTTGGAATTTAGAAATTGATGTCATTATCAAAATGAAACAGGCCAATCGCATTGAATGTAAGTGAATCTTTTCTAGTTTACCAGGTTGGCCAAGGTCTCCTGGTGGACCTTGTCTTCCAGGTTTCCCTATTCCTGGCGGGCCTGGAGGACCACGTAAATCTAAAGATAACTCTTCCAATCGTTCTATGCAAAAAATAGAAAAATTGGTCACTGTATTATAGACACCATACTTCACCAGCCAGAGAAACAAAGTTTGAATATTTCTCATCCACTTGAACTAGACTAGACTTAATTTTGTTTGTTTTTACATGGTTTCTAAAGTTGGTACACAAATAAGTCTTACTTTCAATTTTCAGACCAATCATGAAATATTCTTATGAAGATCTTTTTCTGTTGATGTAGAAATATGTAATTTGCAAAAGAGGTGCTTGCTGAATTACTTGGAAGGCAATTTTAAAAAGTTTGAAATGGGTTTTTTGATTGAAATGTTCCACTTACCTCTCAAAACCTGTGCACATATCTCCCTTATCTCGGGTAGACCGACACTTCTTCCCTGGAAAACATTTTAACAGTACAGAAAACATGCTCCAATCTTGTGCTGAATGTCAGCTGGTTAGTGAGCAATTATAAGCTTATTTGCTTCCGCGAAAATGACTAGAAAGTCTATTGCGACAACATTCAATGATCTATTTAGCGGAATACTTACAACTAACTACTGCAGCACAGTAAAGTACCAAGAAAGTACAAATAAAACATTGGTCTTTTTTACGAAAACTGAAGTAGCATTAAATATTTGAATGAATAAGTGTGACAAATAAACAACTTCCATTGTGATGAAATTTTCTGCGCGGTGAGTGTTTGCATAGTAGGACATGCAACTTTTAATAAACAGAAATTCATTGTTACTTTGCATGCATGCATGTTTTTAACAGGACAAATTGATTGATTAACAGGCGCATGGATGTGATCGAGTAGAAAGAAACGAAACATACTTTACTTAAAACAAAATGGAATGTTTGGTGAAATATTTAACATCCAATTTAAAGAAAAATTTAATGCAATGAGCCATTCCTGTACATTTCTACTGTATTGGATCATTATATTTAAACAAAGAACAAATTAGTCAGCAAGATCTTTGATAACTCATTTTTAGGACCTAAGTATCAAACCATTAAATTCTACAGACATTCCCATACAGTAGCATGAATTTATGTTTATTTCCAAGCAATATGCAAAAGTTTTTGCTCTTATTTAGCCATGCTTCTAGCATAATGTGTTACAAGTAATTATAATGATGAGATTTGAAATCAAACTGTGTTCTTGGTTATTTCAAAGATAGATAGGCTGTTATGTTGACAGTGTGATTCCATTTGATGGCTTTATGTGAAATTTTGAAGAAGAGTTAGTTCATTTTTGAGAAATTACAGAATCAAGAAACATCCATGCTGGCCTGTAACACATGAACGACACACGAAAAGGAATATCTTACTTTCGGCTGAAAGAAAACCAAATTTACTGAAATTAAACTTTACCAAGAGTGACCCCTGAAAAAGCTTTAATGCGCTTAAAGGTTAATCGCGATGAAGGAACTCATGAAGATGAAAAGATGAAACATTGGAGAGATTCGCATATTAGCATGTAGCGTCTGCGCATGCAGTTTATAAGTGACTTGTTTTCAAACATAAGAAAAATAATATCAAGAACTGAATAATTTCACTTTGGTGACTCGTTGCCTACGTGAAGTTGGTTTATGCGAGGTGAGATTGAATCCACAAGAGATCCGATTGAACCGAACATTAGAAAAATGAGAACTAGATAAGTGGCGAATCCAGGATTTTCCAGTGGAGGAGGCGCCAACCCCAAAGGTAAGAGCAAAAACTTAATTATTTAGCAAGTTTTTCCCAAAAAGTGCTCAAGAATAAAAAAAATCGGCTCCAGAGGGGTTTGTTAGGAATATGCCAATGTAGATCAAGGCTAGAAACTTAGATCTAGAGATCTAGACTCAGAAAAACTAAATCTAGACTCAGGAAAATAGATCTAGATCTAGAAAACTCAGAAAAATTAGACCTAGATCTAGACTTCGAAAAATATGATCTAAATCTAAACTCAGAAAAGTTTGATCTAGATCTAGACTTATCTAGACAAATTAGATACAGACTCAGAAAAGTTTAAAAAATTAGATCTAAATATAGATCAAGAGTGAGAACAATTAAGTCTAGATTCACAAAAATTTGGAAAAGTTAGATCCAGATCTAGACTGAGAAAAACTGGATCTAAATCTAGATCCAAAAATTTGAGAAATGACATCTGGATCTAGACTTGGAAAAATTAGATCTAGATCTAAAATCAGAAAATTAGATGTAGATCTAGTTTGATCTGGATGCCTGCTAAAGGCGCCTCTCCACCCAAACTGGAATCTTGAGTCTTTCCAAGTTTCCTTGCATGGAAAGATTCCTAAAATTTTGGACAAAAAAACCGTCCATAAACCAACAAGGTAACTCTCCACGAGGTACCAATGAAGTAGTAACTTGATTCTCTCAAAAATTTTGATTTAAAAATGGAACAGATTTACTTTTAACTGGCAATAAAATGAAATAGTTGTACAATGTCGAAGAAACATGCACTTTTTTAAATTTCTTAGATTTCTCCACCTGAGTCCTTTCTTCACTATTTTTGTGTGATCGTATCAAATTCATTTACACCACTTCATTTGAAGCAATATAACAAATGTTTGACGATTCCTACCGATTGAAAGTCTTTTTCGGATTTAGTGCATCAGCACAGGAAGGAAAAAGGGTCCATCAGTAGGAAGGACCAACCAGGAAAGAGCCGACAGGAAGGATTGGTCAGAAAGGAGGGTACACCACTACCCCAGGAAGAACCAGTCAAGAAGGACTCCCCTCCCCAACCAAGAGTGGGTGGGGACACACTGACCCCTTTAATATTTATCTATTTTCGATTGAGGCTGATTTGTGAGGGTTTTAATGCTGTCCAACAACATATCATTTTGAGGAGAGCAGGTCGAGGAGTCATTGATCATTACATGGGGCAGCCTTAGATATCAACTGATCCCAATTGAAGTGTTGGACACATCTTTCTGTTGTCCAATAAGAATGTTGCAAAAGTGTTGGACACATTGTTTTATTCAAACATTGAGAACCGATGAAAAGGTGTAGAAGAAACTAACTTCGGAGTGTACACTATTACACTGGGGGAAGGGGGTTTACTATACCGATTTATAGAGAGGACAAACAAAAAGTTGGAAGCAGTATCCTGTACATAGAAAAATTGAAATTTCAGCATCTTTACATGTTTCAGACAATTTTAAACATTTTCAAAGTATCAAGGCGATGACCCTCAGTAGCCTATCCAAAGTGAAATTTGGAGATTTAATGTTTTCGGGTGTTCAGACAATTTCTTAGTTTTCATTTTTTTCAAAGTGGCCTGGAGAATGTTCAGTCAGTGTGGCACAAACCTATATTTCTAATGACTGTTTCATGTGCTCGACTAACACAATTTCAGACCCGACCATTGGATTCAACTCCTGTGACAGCTCTTACATTTTCGTGTTCCGCTTATAAAATTACTGGACCTTCCTCCGTTATCATTTCATTGCAATTGGCTGGCGATGCCCTGATATTCTGTTGAACTCACTCAATTCACACGTGAAATTTTGTCAACTATGTTGTGGACAAGAAATAGCAAGGAATGCATTTAAAGATTTTCAAAGATAAAAGATTATTTTACGTCAGATTTAGAAAAAATAGGAAGGCATCCTACCGGTAATCCGGGCATTCCAGGCATTCCAGGTTGTCCCCGCAGACCTCTGTCGCCCGGTGGACCTGGAGGACCCGAGAGTCCCGGTATTCCTGGGTTTCCAGGTTTTCCTGACGGACCAGGCTCTCCCGGAGGTCCTCTAGCTCCCGGCTACAAAAGAGACATAGTGTGTCACAATTTTAGTTTTCGGAATAAGATGATCTCGAATGCCAATTCTTTTACTTCCCTGGAATTTATCAAATATGATTGTTCACTCATGGCAATGTAAGAAGCTAGAACTTACCTGACCTGGACTTCCTGGGGGTCCAGAAGGTCCCTACAGAATTAAATGTTACATACTTAGACCCCAAAATCATTGTAGCATCTACATTTGGTAGACGACTAGAAACATTAAAAATCCAAAATTACAATTGAGTAATTTTAAAGCAGAAAATGATCAAGCCGTACGGGGGGTCCTGGTGGTCCATATCCTCCTTGATATCCTGGTCCTTCTATCACGTCTCCTCCTTGTCCCTGAATTGAAACAACATTTAACTGTAATTTGTAAAATTTAGTCATACTTTTTCGCGTGCGTACTGTTAGACGCACTAATTGGCATTATTCATTCACTTGGTTGTAGCATTTTGTTCTTGTCAAAGTAATCAAAAAGGGGATACAAACCGGTGGTCCTGCAGGTCCGGGTGGTCCCTTTGTAGAGAAAAAATAAGTTATTTGTATTAGAAATTTTCTTTTTAAGCGTTAATTAACTAAATTTAGAATATTGCTTGTCACTCATTGCGTATCATAAAAGCTAAAATTACCGGAGGTCCAGCAGGTCCAGTGAATCCTGACTGTCCAACTGGGCCCGCTGGTCCGACAGGTCCTGGTGGTCCCTAGAAAAATAGAGTATATTGATTAAATGATTCAATATCAATTACATACCATTCCCAAGCGTCAATTTTAGTTTGTTATCGCAACTATAGGTATTCTTGGTAATCTTAATGTAGTCTCCTTTGTGTGTAAATCGATGAGTTTTTGTGAAGAAAAAAGATGGTTAAAATATAAACGCGTTTGATAACTTACATCAAGACCTGGCTGTCCTGGTATTCCTGGATTTCCCATCATACCCGGTTCTCCCCTGTCTCCCTATTTGACCGTGTAAGTAGTTGTGAAAATATTATTTTAGAGGACAGAATATTTCTCTGGTTTTCACTTTACAACCAAAAAAAGGAAGGAATGAACCTGTTTGTATTGAATAACAGAATTTAAGTAGAAGCTGGATTCTCCATTTTGCAATTATAATTAGAATGCACTCCTGACAAATTGATCTGTGTACACATTTAAAAACTTAACCTTTTCACCAAATGGTCCAGGTGGACCCGGTGGGCCAGGTGTGCCAGGTCTACTCGCCGATCCCCTAGGTCCAGGAGGTCCTTCTGGGCCTGCCATTCCCTTTTCTCCCTGAAATGAATAGAGAGTAGTAGGATGTTAAGGTTTTGAGATAATTATGAAGAATAAATATGGACGGGAAAGAGAAGAATATTACGAATGAATATACCGGTGATCCTGGTAGTCCATCTTCTCCAGGTGTGCCAGGTAGACCCTAAAAGATAAATGACACTACTAGATGACATCCAACCATCCATCCAACCTTCTCTGAAAGAGAATGCTTCAAGGACAACCATCATTCTCTGCCCAACCATTAAACTTCAATCACTGTACACACAGCTTTGTTTGCGAGTAGAAGAGTTAAATACAGGTTGGGTTGTCATTGTGCCTTGTTTGGGAAATACAATTATGTCCCAAAACACATACCGAAAGACCATCTTTTCCTGCGGGTCCTGGGGAACCGGGTGGACCTGGAGGCCCTGGTGTCCCTTCTGGACCCTTCATTCCGACCTCTCCTGGCTCGCCTTTTTGACCCTGTGAAAAGTAGATCTAAATTATTATTATTTCTTACTTCCGCCTGATGAAATGAAGACAGTTTAAGGGACAGCTTTTCTTTTTCAAATAAGTTGATACCAAGAAAAAGAAATAAAAGGTTTTTGCAAGGCTTACCGGGATAGTAGTACCACCATCATCATCCTTTATGAAGCCTGGAGGACCTGGCGGGCCCTATATTTTATCAAAATAAATATATCTGCAGTGAATTATATAGCCATAGAATACAATGATACAAATGAATAAAACCTACTGATCCTTTGATGTTTGATGGTAAAGTTGAGCATTATTCTTACCGAAGGTCCAATTTCACCTTTTTCACCTTTCATTCCATCAAGACCTGGTACACCTTCACCACCCTAGAGAAAGGATTTACACACAACTACAATAGCAATACACGATGGAGCAAACGAGCATAGGTCGTTGTGCTAAAATATCAGCCAATGTAATTGAATTGTGGTGAAAACAAGTAGAAATAAGGTTACTCTTGTGTAGTCACTTACTGAATCACCAGGTTCACCTTTCATTCCGATTGGTCCCCTGAACCCAGGATCACCCTGCAAGCAGATTCTAGTTTTTATTTAGGTCAAAAGAAGAACTCAAACAAATGTTATTTTTGTGAGATTTAAAAGTATGAGAAACTCCGGGAATCAAAAACGTGTAACGTGTACGTGATTTAAGAAAAGGTAAAAGAACCAAAGAGTACCATTTTGCCCTTTTCTCCCTGCTGCCCTTCTGGTCCCAGAGGTCCGGGTAGTCCCTGATAATAGAAACATTATGAAGTGTGGATTGCATTGCGTAGCATAGCCCGTTCTGATGTTCACGGTCAGTGTTCCGTGGACATTTAAAATCCATACAAAACAACAAATAAATTGACTGGCACAATCTAGTTTTTTACGATACGCATTTCTGACAGATCTGTCAGATCTGACAGATCTTTAAGTGGATTTCTACTCCTTGCTGTTGTTATGTGCCCACAATCTAGTAAGTACTGGAAATATTAAATAACCCTTACATTTAATTTCTAAATTGTAATTTTTCTTAAAAATTGCATTTATTTCTGTCAGATTTGCCTATTATGAAAAACCCGAATGAGGCCTATTCGTAGATTACCAAAACACATTCTTGTTGAATAGGACATTTATTATAATCAATTTTATCTTATGGTAAAATGCCAACGCACTGGAAGACCGTCTGCTCCTGGTATTCCTGGCAGGCCTGTTTCCCCAGGTTCTCCTTTAGTTCCAGTCAAACCCGGTTCACCTACAGATCCTTCTTCTCCTTTCATACCCTAGGAAATAAAATCCTATTCAATTTAACATGTCCGAACCACACATGAGATTCTTTAATAATCTAATGAAAAACTACATTTGGAACAACTTCAGAGTAAAGCAGTAACCACCAATAGAAATGCCTGAATACAATCATGTAGATCTGTGATCCTTCTCTACTCAGTAAAAGAGAAGTAATTTTGTAAATATTAAACGTAGAAGATTGATTCTTAGTGCCACGTCATGTGATTTGTTTCTACATTTGGAACAATCATTGTACAAAGTATTGAACACTGTAGATCTACGTACCACTTGACCGGGTAACCCGGGGAGGCCGGGCGGTCCTGGTAATCCTGGCTCACTCTAAATATGGTAAAATTAACCAATTAATTGTGTTAGTTTCCCTTGGAAACTAAAATGTACAATTGGGAGTTTAAATTTATCAACTAAATTTCGTGAAACCAATTTGTTATTTACTTACTGTGATAATACCATTTTCCTGTTTCACAGGAGGACCCTGAAATTATTAATGAACTTAATAAACGGGACTCACTATCCACATATGAATAATCACAGGTTTGTTTGAAGCAGTTTCTATTTCTTTGAAACGGCAGAACGTTTTTACTGATTTATTTTATAATTGGTAGGTATATTTTAATTGTTAAATTAATCATAATTTGCCTCTCAAACTAAAAACATACAGGGGGACCCGCCGGGCCAGGTAAACCATCTCTTCCTGGATTTCCAGCAGCTCCTCGTGAACCCTAACAATTAAAAATAAAATTTATTTCAGGAATGCAACACAAGCAATGATTTAAATGAGCAGATTGTACAACGCCAATGATTTTCAAGATGCATGCAGCTTCGGCAAATAATTTTATGAACAAAGGACAATTAGTTTTCACTAAATAGTTACCTTGAAACCTCTTTGACCTCTCTGACCCTTTTCACCACCTGATCCTTTTTGTCCCTGTTGTAAGTGTAAATATGTTTAAACGATATTGCAGGACCACAGAAGTAATATATATTCAATCCTAATTTGAATAAGGATTGAGAATTTTCCCTTACCTTTCCACCTTCCCGTCCTCGAGGTCCTTCGGGACCTACTTGTCCTATTTCTCCCTGAATGATAAAATGATAATATTTCTTAGACTTATACATTTTTTAGTAACAACATCGTTACATGTTCTCCAATTAAAGTCCTTTTTAGCACTTTGTAGAAAACCTTAGTGTCCAGTGGCGGATCCAATGAGGCGCTTGGGAATCCCCATCCCTCGGCGAAAAATTCATCATTTTCATGCAGTTTTTGGGGGAAGTTGGCCAAATAACATATTGGCGCCCCACCCTTAGGGATTGGCGCCCCCCCCCCCCCCGCTCCCCCGTCTGGGAAATTCTGGATTCGCCACTGTTGTCTTTGGCATTCGTCGATAAATTTACCTTTCTGCCCCGTGGTCCTGGTGAACCAGATTCTCCAGGTTCGCCTTTTACACCTGGACCCTGCAACAGCGAAACGGAACATCTCAGACAAGATCAACTTCGGTTCATAGCACGAATGATTTTGGAGATGCATTTTCACAATAGATCCTGATTTACATTCGCAAAATGCGTTTGTCTAACGTCAGCAATCGTAATATCTCAACTTGGCAGAATAGCTTCATTTGAGCAAGTTATTTGTTGAAAGAAAATGATATTCTTCATTTACGTACGGCATCACCCGAGACTCCTGGCTCTCCTGGTTCACCCTTTAATCCATCCAAACCCTGAAAAAATTAACATTTTGTTGGGATATTTTTGTTTACTGTGTAGAATTTGACAAAGAAAAGGAAATATTATTTTGACAATTATTTATTTTCGTTACTTACTGGAAGACCAGGCTCTCCTGGCGAACCAGGCAGACCATCTAATCCCTGCGGAATGAAACATAACAGTTAAGTTTACTTGAAAAAAAAAACAGTTACGTCTTCAAATATCGATAGGAGATATTTGAATTATATTCAGAAATGCGCAGTACGAAGAAATTACGATAGACATTTAAAATCAACAGTACACTTGCGTTCATAAGGCTAATTACTGGACACTGGTGAAAGATTATTGAGTAAAGAAACACTGTTCTTAGCAACGACATTTATCATTGTACACTAAAATCTACTCAAAAAATTGCTGAAACCGGATATCGCCATTTCTGGATGTATGATAGATGAAACAACATAGTAGCTAGTGTACTCACGGGTTCTCCTGGTATGCCAGCATCTCCCGTCTCTCCCTTAGCACCAGGAGCTCCCTAGAAACAATGGAAATAATTTTATGTTCTCAGCATAGATCGAATTTCTTTCACAGTGAAAGTTTAAAAAAAAACAAACTTCAGTTATTGTGGCCAATAGGTAAATACTCGGACGCACATGAAAATGAGAATAATAGAAATTTCATAATGTAAAACATATTTCAACGCTTAATTACGGTCTGAAGATTCACGATAAACACCTTCAAGTTACCGCAGCTTAAATCTTGATATGTTACCGATTCTAATGAACTGTTATTTGTACAAATCAGATAAAGCAGAACTCACAGGTTCACCTCGTCTACCGCGTGCCCCTGGCGGTCCTTCTGCACCCTAAAGTAAAAAGCACGGAGAACATTTTGAGATACACTATCAACAAAGCATTTCGATATTTGTAGCCTTTGTTATCAAAGACAAATATCATTATTTCAGGAAACAAAAGTTAAGGTTCTGTTTCGCATCAACTGTCTTGACCAATGCTGGATTCAGGATTTCCCAGAGGAGGGGGTGCCTCCCTCTACGAAGTAGTCACGAAGTGTAAACTTACGGAATCACCAGTTCGACCTCGTGGTCCTTCAGGTCCTGGTAACCCTATGTCACCTGGTATGCCTGGTATTCCTGGGATGCCCTGTAAAACAAGAATTAAATTCTTAATGGTCATGCTATATAATTACGCAAGGCTCAGGAATAAATACTGTATATGCCAAGTAAAACGTAATGGCAGAACTAAGTTGCGATTCTTCTTTGGCAGAGAACAGTAAACCTTCAAGGCTTGACATTTAGTCTTTGATGTAACTGCTGTGATGTTACAAACACTTTACTATGCAATAGAAATTCTCCACATTTTGCCATTATCTCGTCGCAAAGTTAATTTGGTTTGAGCCCCAAAGGCCAAATGGGTGGATTTTCGAATGAAGTATATCAGATGAATATGGAAACATTGTCAAAAGTTGTGCCAAACCCGCAGAGTTAGATTGCTATGTCGTGTACGCAAAATGTAAACCACCAATGTACCGAAGATTGTAGTTCACTAGCGGAATTCAGTCCGTAATTTTTACAATTCAGTGCTGACACAAAGGCAATTTGGCTGAACGCAAGACGCCTTGGACGTAAACAAATTTTAGATCAAGATCCTTCCCAACGAGCCATTAAAGTGAAATTCTTCACTCTCTGATACTTTTATCACTTGATTTTTTTTCTCATTCAGTTTGCTGAACAGAGAATTGTCATTAAAATTGTTTTAAAATTCCTTTGCGTACAATATCTAATTTTTCACTGACAAAATATCTATGTTTACATGCAAAAGGCGTATTCCTAGTGTGATAAGCCATAACTCAAAGTAAGAGGAATCCTCGTGAACCAACCCACTAATTACCGACAATCCTACTGTTCACCGGGGCAATTAAACATATCTAACATTGCTTAGTTCTCCATATCTTGATAGCAGAAAAACTAGGTATCCAACTGGCAAAATTCAGGGTATTTAGTCGGTTTGTTATGATTGATCACGGTACAGTGACGGTATCAGTCTGGATGTGTAGACACTCCCACAGGGTAGGGTCCCAACCTCGACATAACACTGCAAATCTTTGCATCAATCACACGGGCAGATGCGATCAGTTCCATGACTGATTACAGTTTACGGCTTCGCTTTTTTTCTTCAAAGTAATGGCAGTCTATTACTACGTCATAAAGAAAAGATCATCAGTGGGTTCACTGGGTTTTAAATTTTTTTTTTAAGGCATACTTCTGCATTAAGTACCGTTCACATTACTAGCTTTTATGGAAAATTGTACCTTCTTTAGCAAGGCCAATTTCCCGCACAAACATTTCAAACTCCATTCGCCATATTAATCGCTACAAAAAGACCTTCGTTGTACTTACGTCCGTTCCGTTGTATCCTGGTGGCCCTGGTGGACAAATTTCTTCACACTGTGTGGGCTCCTAAAAGTAGAAGTGATGAATAGTCAATAGATACATGTAGACTACTTTGAACATCAGTACATACTGGCAATAAATTGAATTCGCAAGTGCAATCACTGAGGTAGCGTGCGCAAGGAATTCAGGTGAAGCGTAATCAGCTAAAAGGAACAGGGGTTACAACAAAACAAACTACATCTTTCATTTGGAAATTATGAACGGAAACTTGCCGTGAAAAGTGCATTTTTCAACAATCTAATTTTTTGCGACAGGTGATTTGGCAGATTCTGCCAGATCTGGCAGACATAAATTGAATTTTTTCAGATTATTGCAGATATAAAAAAAAACAACTGAAGAGCTATAAAGTTACCTAACCTCTGCTAAATTGATACAAATTACTAGATTTTTAGAGTCTACAAAAATAAACAGTTAAAATTAAGATTTGGATCTGCCAGATCTGGCAGAATCTGCCAAATAGCTTATCGTGAAAAACTCAAATGAACGCGTCTCAAATACTATTCCTTGTATACAACTGATCTGACATTATGGTAGAGCTTATATATATATTCGACAAGCAGATTCAGCCATAATTGTTAACAACTGCCAAGTTTGACAGTGTCTATTGTAACAATTACGATGTTAAAGGACCAAGCCACTGCGAAAGTTTTACTGACCATAGCAAGGATTTTCTACATATTCTGGGAGGTACATTGACTGAAAACTGTGACACATATAATTGCTTACATTTTAAAACAACAATTTTTGATGAATAGATTGGATACAAAGGAACCGCAAACCCAGAAAAGCAAAGTGGACAAGAAATACGTAAATCATAAGCGTCTACTATACTGTCCACTCTATTTACCACCTAAAACAGTTACACAATAATAATTCCTTAAACTTTCAAAATGAAAGATGTACAAAGCAGTTTGCTGGAAGGAAAAAAAACATCATCGTAACCGCAACCGCAACCAATCTTACCGGTGGGAAGATAAATGGAGTTGTTGTGGTGCGCAATCCTGGCTCCTGAAATCGTTAAGAAAACAGTGGCTTTCAGTAATTTTTCAGATGAATACAGCTGCAATTGAATAAATTGATTATTTGTCTGAGGTGTGAAGTGAACCCTTACCGTTGGTTCTCTGAATGTCGTTCGGAGTCCTGGCTCCTAAAATAAAATTGAAAATTACACAATGCTATCCACAGGGTGATATCACGATTATAAAATCTGCTGAATGGACTTTTCCGGACAACCAAAATGTCACTCGCGGTTGTTTTGGGAAATGGTGTTCTTGAGATTTACTTATTTCCTCAAATTTTATACAAACAATCGTGGCAAACAATCGTGCGATTTTAAGAGGGACAACCATTTTGCATCTAACTCAAGCCCACTGGCAATCCTTACCGTTGGCTCTACGAATGGTGTTCTAAGTCCGGGTTCCTTAAATATAAATAGATAATAATTCATCTTTTAATGAACGAAGCAATGTTGATGCCGGGTAATGTGGAAAAAATACTGCTTTCACTCAAGAACGCTTACCGTTGGCTCTCTGAAGGTCGTTCTCCTGAGGCCAGGTTCCTGGAAGAAGTTACATAAACAAATGAAACCATCTTAAAAAATTTAACTAAGAAAAGATATCATGATAATAGATAAAGAAGTGGTTTGACACCAAAGAAGTAATATTGACCACACTGCCACTTCAAACCCACAGAAACCACATTTCCTGTATCAAGCCTTACCGTTGGTTCTACGAACGGCGGAAGTGTCTCTCTGCCCAGTCCGGGCTCCTGTTAAACAAACGTATTTCATTCATAACTAACATCACAACACAAAATCGGAAAACATTAATATGTGTAAGGTGAAGAGCTGGCTTTTGTTAATAGAATCACTATGGGCCACAATAACTAAGTTTCACTGTGGCAAGCTTACCGTCGGCTCTAGGAAAGGCCGAAAGGTCTCCCTACCCAATCCAGGCTCCTGTTAAAGGAATGCTCTCCTTGAATTTTTTTTACTAAAACTACGGCACATAAAGTAACAAAAACACGTTAATACTGGAAATAAAGGATGCATGAGCGCACAAGAAGACCTGTGTTTACCGTTGGTTCAACGAACGGTGGTCTGGTCTCTCTTCCCAATCCTGGTTCCTGTCAAGAAACGTAATTCTATCATCGAGATTCACTAGTAAAGGGAGGACAGTCAGGTAAAACACTTAAATCAGAGAAAGGCTTAACTTATTATAAAATGGCAACTAAACAGTGAAGAAGTGAGAAAATGAAATCAAGAACGAAAAAGAATAAAACAATGAAGTTTAACTGAATAAAAAAAGGAAAGAATTGTTGAGAAAGATTTGAGAAAAAAAGTAACAGAAAAGTGGTGGTTAGTCTTCTGATTGCACTCTTACCGTGGGCTCAATAAATCCAGTGATTCTCTCCAGTCCAGGTTCCTATGCACACAGCAACAAAAGATATCAATTTGAATTTCAATTCGCAGTGAGCTGAAGTGAACGCATCCGAGAGAGTGTAAATGATCAAGCGAAAACGTTTCAGTACAACTTATCAGAATAAAGAATAACGACATCCATTCATTGTGATGTTGTACATTTTGTTGATTTTCATGCACTTTCAGCATTACGTTCGTTATAGCTTTGTGCGAAAAGAACCTATAATTTCATGTATTGAACAGGCAAGTACTCACAACATGCAATAACACAAAGTGTAGTATTAATAGAAAACGACCAACAGTGAACAGGAAATAAGTCAAATGATAAAAACAAACATTTATAAAAATGAAACATAACCAATAAGGAACTATAAAAACAAATACATCTGCAAAGGTCAAAATTTTCCTTGCACAAAAGACACTTTTATTACAAGTTGCATTATATTAGATACCATTATAGAAATGAAATAAAACATATTTTATATATTTATGAGACATTTTTCTTTAATTTTAGAAAATAAATAAATTGAATTGGTGCTGCACTTAAGGTCAGTATGTTAGAAGTTGTGGGTATCTTACCGTTGGTTCTACAAATATTGGTGGGATTTCGGGGCCCTGAAAACCATAAGCAGCAACTCAAAATGTTGTAAGCATAAAAAACTAAACCGTTGTTATTTAAATAATTTTAGCAACATTGATCGAGAAATGCTATGTACACGCTCAGAATAAGAAAGTTTTAACCGAAGTTTAACTTGTCAAACGTAGATGTTAATTTAACATAATGCGAGATGGAATGAGGAAAAATAGTTGAATAAAGTTTATTGGGGTAATCATTTACATACAGAAGCTATTATTGGAATGTCAGACTAATTTTAAAACTCTCAGGTAAAATAAAGGGTTATTTGGCTATTTGGTTCGCCTTCAAGCAGATAAAATAGGAATAGTTGCCTCAAAGGTAAGAAAAGACTTGTCTGTCACCATTAATAAGGTTGTGTGTGCAAAGAATTGTAAACAGGATTTGGTAATTATAGTTGACATAGGGTTCAAAAGGGTGTAGCCACTAATCCCAGGGGAGCGGTACTTGAAGGGATTGTAGGCTTACCCGTGTAGGCCTGGGTGGCCGAGGAGTGATCTCCTCCTGTAATATGAACCACATTGTACGAATACAAAAATTACAGTGAGACAAGCAAATGCAGCAAACGTCAATTTAAGAGCTCAAAGAGGTTAGAGTAGAAGACAATTTTTGCAAACTAAACAGAACCATTGCAAAATTAAATTACACCAGACAGGGACACACCATACGTGTGTTTAGCTTTGATTTCTATGCCGTTTGGTAAGGCACAGCAGCGAATTTAGCACGGTGGGTCTTTTGAATGGGAGCACGACAATTAGTTTGTTGGCACAGACACCAGACTATTGTCATAGCCCGTGGCTTACCTCTCTGTCTGGAACATCTGGCACAAGCTGAAACAGTCGTCTAATGTAGGTCAAACATCACATCGTCTGAATTCATTGGGAATTTAAAAGGCTAAAGTATTTGGCTTGATAATAACTACCTTTACTAATTTCTCGTCCGTTCTTTTTTTAAAATAAGAGTCCTCCTGCGTGACCGCAAGAGTCGTACCGCCCGTAGCTTGGCCTATCCGGGTTGTGGGGGGGGGGTACCCCCGTCCTGTGAAGGGAGTACCCTTGTCCTTTCACCCAAATACAGAACTGTATCCAGGGTACCCCATAGATACATAACTGTATCCGGGGCACCCTCCCCTACATAACTGTATCTAGGCCCCCTCCCACTGGTGGACAGACAAACAAAATTGAAAATATTACCTTCCTGTCGTACTACGCGGGCAGTAAAAATTATAATAACTGAAAATATTTCAGGTCCGCAGAAGTCAGTCATAAAAACGAGTTGATTGATGCGTCACAGAAATACGAAAAACAGCGCGCGCGAGGAAGCACGCAAGTGGAAACCCAGAGTAGACGTCACCAGAAGCCCAAAACAGGGGTATCACTGGCCCCACAAAAAGGACTTATGTGCTCCAAAAATTTTTACAAAGTACATTCATACAAAGTTGGCTGTTATTTTTGAGTGCTCTTTTCCATAGAAACCCAATAATTTACGTAAATTCTCTACTCACAGGTAGTTCGCTACATCCTTCCCGTTCTGGTTTGGTTGGATCACAATGTATCATTAACCACTGCAAATCGTACTGTAAATAATAAATAGAGAACACATGTAGTGCAATTGAATATTTTGCTTTTCTTGCATAATGACCAAACACTTAAAAGGGAAGCGTTTATGTTTAAAAACATTGAAACAACAGAAGAATCTTTCAAGTACATGTAGTTGATAAAAGAGAGGGACTGGAATGAAGTTGGTTATTCAAAGCTATTCGGTTTCAAAAGTGGAATTTCCTAAATTTTTGCGTGTCAAGTGGCATGGCTTCCTAATGTTACACACGAATACTTTCTCAGCAAAAAAGTAAGGTGTTTAAAAAAAGGAGTCTAAACTGTGGCAACTGGTATTAATTGTCAGCAATATATTTATAGTTGCTAGTATGTTATGTATCATCAATGCAAGTGCATCGCGACACCGGTGGTACTCAATCAGTTTTTTTATGTACCAAAGAGGTGCATTTTGCCTTTGGTAAGTTTCAGTGACTACAGGTGGGAATATTGTAGGGTTTTTGATGAAGTCTTTCATGAGCAAGCCTACCCTGTAACAATGTATATTTGACCAAATTATAATCCTTTCAAGAAGCTGATAAAGTGTCATTATTGCTTATCAACAAAAATAGGCATTAACATTTTAGTATTTAATTTTTTCTGTTACCGCCACTTGAGATCCTCCAGGATTTTTCCCCATTACGATATCACCGTTGACGTCGATTCGTCCTTTTGGGTCAATATTGGCTTGAGTCACATATTCACAATCCACGTAAACTTCAACTTTATCACGTTTTATTGCAAACTGGAGTTTGTGCCAGTTTTTGTCAAATAGCTGAAGAAAAGGAGATAGACATTACAGTAAATCCTCCCGAAGAGGACGAAACGCGATTGGCTTGAACGTATATGAATCAAACTTACCCCTCTGATTTCTCTATTTCTTCTAAATGGAATACTTTGTATGGTATTGGTAACGTCGGGCATGTACGCTTCTATCTCTTTGCGGCGCCCATTGACTCGGATGCCAAACTGAGCATTACCAAAGGAATCTTCTATCCTAAGCAGATCCCAGCTTTCTCTTCTTGTCCTACTACTCATCCGAAATGTACTTACAAAGGAAAATTCGTTTGGAAGACCAAGTGGAAACATACTCCTAAAAGAAAGACAATTCCGATAATGAACAAAAAGCAGGAATAATGAAACTTTTGTCAGATTTCCACAAAGTTCCATCAGTTGTCGCTAGGCAGGTATCGCGAAACAAGGAAAATGATGGAAAAGATTGCTAACAAGGCTCAAATAAAAGCTACATGTGTACGAGTTGTATCGCTATCAGCCATTGAAGAGATGACAACATATATGTGTTTGTATTTATTAGATAAGTGCGATGTGATTACAGTGGCTGATACTTCTACAACATTGTTCTGTGCGTCGTGCGAAATAATTTTTAAGAGTTAATATTCCACGATAAAACAGAATTTGCTAATTAATGCTGAAAAGTGAGACTATGGTTTATTATGCGAAAAACAATATTTTACAAGGCATACTACTGTAGCTATGTCAGATAAAATGAACATAGGATATAATAAAGATTAGATGTAACTGCAGATGCTTGGCAATTGGGTGGTCTCTAAATTTTTCTGCATTGGTGTGGACCAAAGCCAAATTAAATATCATATTATTTAGCAATGATATTTTTCTGTGTTTCCAGGCACAATAACAGAAAACAGTCGCTGACAAGGAAGGGGATGTGTGCAATGAATACAAAGGCAGACGACGAGGTGGGATAGTGGTGGGTGACATGTTCGTCGAATAGTAGTCAGGAAGAGAAAGATCCGAAACCAGCCAGTGATGCTTTCACTTTTAATCCGGTCGGAAAAAGTGAACAATAATCATTTGTTTTTGATGTAAATGATTCGTGAGATCCATCCATTCAGATAACGGTGCTGGAGGGACTTTCCGTTGGAACCAAGACCGCGTTCACTTTTTGTTTATGTTAGAAAAGAGTACTAAAACACCTGAAATTATCTACGAAACAAGATTACAGTTATACAGATCAAGGCAAAGAGAGAAGTCGTTAAAACATACATAAATTAAAATATTATCTAGCACGAATTTTGAACCAAACACACTCCAACTAAGACAGATGATCTAGAGTTTAGTTATAAAACAGGTCAGAGTCAAACCAAACGCCTAACATTAGAGATGTTAAGCATTATTTCGTACAAATGTTATTTACTCACAACATAGTCTCTAATAAATCCAAACAAACCAGAAACATGAGCACATCACCTGGTAGGTATCCTAAAATCAGCATTTCTCGTTATCTTATATGCTCTTTGTAATTCATTGGACCCTGTAATTCTCCTAACCCCTGGTATGGGATCTGAACCATCCAATCCATATTTAGATATAAAATCAAAACCTGTAAAGAGTAAATAAGTATGCAAAAACTGGCAGGAAGACATATTACGGTTTGGAGGACTAGATAAACTATTTTTGTACTTATGATCGAAATTACTCAAACATATCAGGTAAACTTACTGGGTATTGTACTTGTTACGGATTTTAAAAAATAGGTATCCAGTTATCCTATATTTGATTAGGTAAGATACTTTTTGAAAATTTTGTACAGGAATAGTATTTTTAAAATGTTTCAAGTCATCTGTCTTCTTTAGGTCGAGAGAAAAAGAGTTCTTTAAGACAAAAAATGCAACACAGTACATCTTTGTGGAGAATAATTGCCGTGATGACTGAGTTTATCGCAGACTAAGGTTATCAGTCAAAATGGATCTTATGACTGATCTTTTTAAGAGAAAAGTAGGGGAGATTCTCAACATGAGAAATGTTATGTTATTATGTGT
The DNA here is from genome assembly GCA_038406175.1 of Haplosyllis leylae. NCBI lineage: Eukaryota > Metazoa > Annelida > Polychaeta > Phyllodocida > Syllidae > Haplosyllis > Haplosyllis leylae. The sequence goes on along the minus strand of JBCAUG010075463.1, from coordinate 4,765 downwards.
TTGTTTTTTGCCAGAAAAAAATTAATAATTTATTGTCAAATCATCATCCAGAAGAAATTTTATTAACATTTTCTCTTCTCGCGAAACCGAGCGTTAGACTATAATAAGCAGCCTTCCCCCCAAAATGGCAATAACGTGAGGATTGTTTCTTAGATATAATCTGAAGGTGAACTTAAAATATACCTACTGAAAATTAGTTTTTTTTCTCATAATAAAGTGCAATTATTTTCACTGTTATAAATATAGTTATACATACCAATGCAAAAAACATTTAGGTAAATAACGTAGATTTTGACCGTACATGTTTGTTAGGTTTTCTTATTATGAGCCACCGTTTTGCTAAATCAGGCTAATTTCAATTTATTTTATCATCTCTTGTAATCTTACACTGAAGTGACAAAATGCATTTAAAACTACCTGAGTAGATTTTTGAAGGAATTGAAAACATCTCAGCTTGATAACCGCCTTTGAATTGAATTAGTAAAACAGTTGTAAAAGGCCTTTTAATTTGAAACAGTGTGGTCTGGATTTCATTTCAATTGAACAAATAAATACGAACCTAATAGGTCGTCATCTCGATCCCCCTCTGGACAAATCTGTGCTTCTAAATCTTCTTCTGCAGAAAAAATGGTGTTGATTTGATTATTAATAATATACAGAACATAAAATCAAACAAATAAACAAAAGATAAACAAACTACAAATATTGCACAAAGACTATTGTGTATTGTTGGTGCTCCCATTACCCTCTTGCTTAAAACATTTGGATAAAGAATACCATTTCATATCAATGTGGGCCGCACCAGAAAAGATCAATCCGTACCGAAAAATTGTTTTGTAGTTATTCTAGAGTTCTGAAGATAGATATCTAATCTTGTTACCAAAACATTGTCAAAGACGTGTTTGTTTTGGGATTAAACAGTTACAAAAAATGTGACAGTTCAGTCATCAACAACTGATCTTCAATCGAGTTGGTATAGTGTTTTACAGAACAAGGAGAGAGACCTCTCCAAGCTAGTCAATGGCCTGTAAAAAATGAACAGTATGGGGCATTATTGGTCTGCAAATCCACACATTAATTTGCTGTCAGATATATTTAATAACTGCAGTGGTCAAAGTAGTTTTCTGCACCTTTATTTTCAAAAGGGTGGCTTGCTCGTAATCTCTGTGCCTCCATGTAGGTTGTAAGATTATAGTTTCAAAGAAACCAACAATCATTTTGAAATGCAGGTTGTTTGCAATTTATCTCCCGTACATAATTTTTTTCAGTTTCATTCTTTATTTTCATAATGATGTCAAGCTTTGCTTGTCTTGAGCAGAAATTATTCTTTTATTACATAAACGTGGTGCAAAGAATGAAAGGGTTTCACATGGTGACTCATACGGGAATCTTTACAAAATTGTAGATTTTAATGCATTGAAATTCACTGGATTTCGCAACGCCTGCACGAAATTTACATTAGGATTCTTAGACCTGTATTTGAGTGACTTCCCCCCAATTTTCACACTCTGTGATAAATATTCATTGCTATACGCTCCTCATCACCAACACCAACATCTCATTCTTCATTTGCATTTAAGTAAAATCCGAATCCTATCCCAGAATTGCTCACCCCGTTTAATAGGTGATTTAGGAACTACATGAGCTATCAATGATCTTCAGCTTACTATCATTTAACACCAATTCTGTTGAGAAGGTGTTCCTACAACCGATAAAAGTTGGGAAAACAATAGTATAATCAATGAGGACCTTGGTAAGACACTGAATGTAAAACAGTTGCACCACTGTGGTAGAATATTACCAAAATGAACGATGGCTATATATAAGTGGATGGTAATTTATACGAACTTATCAAATACCAGGCCAACTTTGTTTACTGCACTCTCATAATCATTAGGTAGACCTCGATTACATGCAAGTACTTTGAAGTTCTTTTCCCCTCTGAACCTGTTTCAGTGAAGAGATAAAGTCTGAGTTATTATGTCTTCGAGACTTACTTTATCAGACGAAGGGAGGAATACCATCATGCTCAGTATCAATATTTGAAAACCGATGCCTGAAACTGTATTCCTTGATATTTCCCTTGTTTTCAATTCATAGTATCATTACCGCATAAATATTTATTAAGTTTGTAAACCAGATGAAAGGGTTGGGGTTCTTCGAGGTTACCCTTGTCCATGTCTGTGGGTATTTCAGTATTCAGGGAGTGGCATTATCATTGCTAACATCAATGTTGTTCTTAACTCGCTGTGCACAGTTTTTGACCGATTTGGTCACATACAATTTAAAAACAAGGAAACGTGGCACTTTCATAATAGAAAATAAATATTCACTTTGCTTAGAGCTCACCCCTCAAACAGCTGTACCTTGAGTCAATAATTTTATTTCAGTTGATATTATACGAATAATCAGAAACATTAAAAATCATTTTAATCTATCTCCAATAGGATTGATGCATTGCTTTTCCTGGTGGAAATCGTTCTATGCATTCTTTCTTTGTGCAGATACAGGTACAGTTTCATAAATCAATTTCAGTCAAGAGAAAAGTCCAATTTAATGACAAGGGTTTGTTTGTACTATTATGTACAATTGATTACAAAATTTAATGATAAACCATTTATTGATTGTTACATGGAATAGGTCGATTCTTTTTCCTGTTTCCTGTTGGGGATCATTTCACGCGAAAATGGGAGGTCTTCAGGGGTTCTTCAGAGATCCCAATTTCAAACCTTATTCAAATTTATTTCTGAAACCTTGCTCCGAGACCTTTCACTCAGAACCAATTGGTCTGACTTAACAGGTATAATGGATGCGCTTGCAGGAGACTGCAGATTTCTTCTGGTCCTGGAATATGCCGATGGACATTACTAGCAATTATCGCCAAATGTGGCCACCCAGTTAGCCAATGACATTTGTTGTATCAAGCATTGTTAGGGTGTTAATGAACAAAATAGCATTATGAAATAGTATCCGTGCAAATGATTGAACAGCCGAAGGTGCGATCATTTCTAGTAATGATTTAGCATGTTTTAAAAACGAAGCAATCTCAATTAGACGAGGATTATAAGTAAATCTTGTTTCATAAGATGGCGGACACATCTGACTGGACAGACGGTTTACCACCGCTCCCCTCTCCCCAAATATGAAATCTCCTCATGAAGAATTATATTTGAGTAGGACTGTTTTCCCACTTCCCCCACAACCCCATTTAAAATATAAAATTTGAATAAAGCACTTGGACTTCAGATTTGCATTGTAGTTCCTGTACTGGGAGAATGTTGACCACAATTCTGGGATGTCTCGTTATAACTATTATGACAAGGTATGAAAACCTTACCTGATAACAAAATTCTTTCAGCATAAAGACTTTGAACATGAGCTACAAAGCAACTCCTACCTGGCCCTCAGCAGCATGTGGTTTATTGTAAATGTTTTCATCTCTTGCTCTAAACACATATCATAACTTTATGTAAGACTAAGGATAGTAAGGAGTAACCTCTACATTGCTGGGAACCAGCACCAGATCTTCATGATCCTACTAGGAAATAATTTGATGTACACGAATTGAAGAGAAATATTTATATTGTGTATTTTGCCTAGAATATTAGATATACTGTGAATTTAATGTACAACCTCTAAATTGACTTCGGTAGCACTTACACAGTAACTTATACAGAAGACAAATCAATAGATGGTCCAGAACTTGTTGTTAAAAAGTGTAAAATGTGACCAGAATGAAAAAAATTTGAACGAGACATCCCCGAACTGGGACTCAAGATGGTCCCCATGCTTTACCAAACGTGAGACCATAGTTTCTTTTGGGGGCGTGTTGACCCAACATTTGATGCTGAGTCCAAATCTTCCTAAAAAAAGTCCCAAGAACCCACTACCACCAGTCCTTCTCTAAGTTTTATCACAGATTTGCAATTTACATACCAACCTAAGTCGATCACAATACAACCCCCTAGCGGATAAATCCGCTATGGGGACCATATTTTTGACACAAATGTAATATTGTGACAGACGCATCGCCTTGGGAATTTTTCTGTTTCGTAGCAACACTGGCTCAACGTTGAATTTAATTATTCGCAGGATTCTAGTAAAGTTTTTCGTATATTCCGAATACGTTTTGCAAAACAAATTTCAGATTCTGTTCCAGAGCCGTGGAGTTCGTGACAAAGACCTACAAATTTATACTAACAAATTCTTTGTGACTAAATTTCATTTAGTTGTTCAATGAAGTACAAAATGTATGAGGTCTTTCTTGACATATTCAAATTGAAATAGTTTTCTCTTTTGAAAGATTTATTTGGCCAAATAATCCAAAACGGTAGGGAGATCGCGTGTAAAAATTGATAACACAACGTTACCATCACCACTTGAGGTAAATGCAAGGAATTATTCGAGTTTTCCCTAAAATAGATCATTCTGCCAGAATTATAGATCATTCTGTCAGAATTGTATTGGTTCAATGTACTATTGGATCAGTTGTTGAATTAAATTTCTGTTAAAAATTTGTCAAAGATTTCACAAGGTTTTGATGAAATAATATTGAACCTATGGTAATTTTTTATCAAACATTTGGCAAAGTTTTATTCAACCATGAATGATCCCTTGCCTGTTTTACTAGGCAATGAGCAAGATCTTACTCATGAAAACATAGTAAACACTTGTTTTACCAAGTATGCACAATGTCTGTTTTGGAGACCAGTCTGCAATGCAGAGAAGTCATGACACCTTAGTTTCAGACATTTCTGCCTAAAAC
>JBCAUG010075352.1:0-22698 GCA_038406175.1 Haplosyllis leylae | reverse complement strand
GACACTTATGAGACCTGGAAAAGCCAAAACAACTGTCGCAAATAGCATTTGATAGGCTGGATCCAAGCTGAAACTATGCTGAAACCATGGCAACAAAGTCATGTGATAAACAAATCAGAAAGAGGCAACCCGGGTCATTTTCACTTTGGGGGCAACCCAGAACATTGATTTAACCAATTTGAATGATAAGGAATCAAAACTAAAGAAATCTAAGCAGTATGAACTCATACTGTTAGTGGTGACAGTATAAAAGAAAAATAGAGGCTGATTTAACCATAAACAGTAATTTAAAGAAATATACACTATGACATTAACACTTCACTACCATATCAAACAGCTGGCGAAGAGCTAAAAGCCAGGTCTATGCAATGATGCTATGCTTTTAAGAGAGACTAAAGAAAGTTTGCTTGTTCCATGGCTGGTCCCCAAAAAGCGGAAATCACACTTGGGCTCTTTATTGCCGGAAAGGCAGATGACACAGATTCACCAAGAGTTGAGTCACTATCTCATCTGTTCCATCACGGGTTTTCCAGGGACTTAGTCTGTGCACAAAGTATTTTAACCTTTCATTATGGGTAACCATTGTGTGTGGAAAGAATTTGAGCATACCACCAAAACCCTTGTAAATAACAAATGCAAAGTATAGTATAGATAAGCAGAAAAAAATCCTTACATCAATTTTCTCATATTTCAGAGTCTATCGTGACCTTCAACCATTTTAGTAGTGGAGCTAATCACACTAAAGCAGTCCCTTTAATGTTGTTGATCTACTGAATGTACTAATGAAATGAATTTACAACAACAGCTGTTGAATTGTGGAGAACAATGATACAACTTCCTGAAATCGATAAAGCTACCTGTGTCTCAACTTCTCGAGATAATTTGAGTAATTACAATTCCTCTATTCCATTAGTTTCTCATAATTGGAGAGTCTACTTCTATCACGCTGTAGTAAATTAATTGGTGTGTGTAGCACTTTCAATGTGCGTAGTACTCCACAAAAACGCGCTCTACTTCACATGAGGTTATGAATATCACGGCACACTGCTACAATAATTGCCAGGGAGCAAGACAATGTAAAAGAACGTTTTGATCGGGCAATGAGTTATAAAGTAGTATCCCCTTTTTCGGAAGGCTAAAGTATCAATATGGCCAGTTGTATTGTCAAATGTTGATAAATTCCACAAAATGAAATGTCTCAACAGAATAAGGGCTAATGACTTAAAAAAGTTTCAGCTTGTCTTTGTATTTTTGCAGTAGATGAGACAAGCCACATTTTTTACCATTTCTGGTTTTTCATGACAAGTAATTCTATCAGATCTGACAGATCAAAAGTAGATTTTTATTCCTTATTATTTAATGTATTATATACATTCAAGCAAAGGTCAGTAATCTTAAACAACCCTCTTCTGTAAAATTTAGTTTATCATAATTTTTTAAAACTTGTATTTTTATTTCTGTTGTCAGATCTGTCAGATTTTCTTGTCGTAAGAAACCTGATTTGTGATGTCAATTAAAAAGTAAAACAATCCTAAGTAAAAATTCGTAGCACGCAGCAATTCGTTGTGTGTACGTAAAATAGTTCAATGTTCATTAGCTATAAAAGATAATGTTTGTCTCATTAAATTAAACCAAAGTGCGAATTGGAAAAGTCGATTATGCGCAATGAGAAGGAGAGAGAAAAGGTGTCCATCGATTACTTGGTGTAATTTTAGACTGCTGAAACGAAACACCGAAATTAATATCGAAGTTCTTAGTTCATTGGTTAACTTACTACATTGTCTACATCTGATAGACTTTGTTTAAATTCATATGACCAGTTATACGTTGATTCACAACAAATGTTTGCAACGCGTTGCTACTCTCTGAAGGGCTCACGCATATTGTAGATCGAAGCCATTTTGTCATTAATTAGGAAAGTTTGAACTATCTTGATATTTCTTGACAACATTCAAGCTATCTTCACATTATTTCATGATTCAAAATGTACAGAGGTCCCAAATCCTTAAACTGAAGAATATTATAATGAATTGAAGTTTTCTGTAGTATTTATTGGCGTAACAAATGTAAAAATTCAATTAAGGCTTTTAGGAGGAACAACAATTGACAGAGAATGACAAACCTTCTTTCGCACACAACAAGCAGCTTTCCCATCAACAATTATGGAATTGCAATTATTCTGAAAGCTTATCAATGTTAAATTCGCGATTCCTAGGATTTTCAAGAAAACATTTAAATATAAAAATAAAATAGAATACAATTAAAAGTGTTCTAATTTTACACTGCGCAATTTTACGGGACTTTACAAAGTAAAGATAAATGTCATTCAGCTGTAAATATTTTAGCAATTCTATCATAGTCAAGACAAAGTGCATGGCCAAGCAAAAACGGTGGGACTTTCTCAGTGAAGCCATATGCTGTACAGACATAATTATATATGTTTAAGATTCGTAACTGCTGCCATCAACTGACATAAAAAAGCCTTCCAGGATCACATTCATGCAATTTGGTATTATTCACCATCTGTTGTCTCCCAGAAACCACCGTACAAAGAACTAATCAACATCTCCACAAAGCAAGAATTCATTAAGATGTAATTTAATTTGAAAATCAATCTCAGGTCATCATTTATTCAGTGCCAAGTTTATGTCCAGTTTCTCTGGAATACTTTGGAAGTTTCGCGGAAAGAATAGAAGTCGCAATAGGGCATAAATGAGTCACAGTGAAACATACAGTTTGGGAAACTTTCCGAAATTCTTTAAAGTATTCAGAGAGGGTTTTTTTCAACGTTTTGTCGTTGTTTCAAAAGTTTCAATTCTTGAGTACGTGTACGTGCCAACCAATTCAACTTTATTGGTAGCGGAATACTCCTGTCGCGACTTGTGTTGATAGCTCACGTTCGTTGGCTCAAGGATCCTCAGAAAATTTGAGTGAATGAAATTATTCGACACGAGTTTACAATATTAAGTACGTTACATATCTGTGATTGTACCAAAGGTCCCTTTCTTTATTGAATTATTTAAAATCTATACTGCACTTTGTCGACAGCGCGTTCTCCCAGCTGCATAAACTAATTTGGTTTCAGGATTGGTTTCTTTAAGCCTATTAAAACCTGGGCACTGATCCATTTGGGTAAGGTTTTTTCTGCCAGCTCATGCACACAACATAGGCTGATTAATTTGTAGAGGGTGGATCAATGGACTTGAGATTGGGGTCTGTATGGACTCTTTCAAAGCCTGTAGGCTAGATTTCTACTGAGTATGTAGATTAAAGGCTCTAAAATAAGGGATCTTCCAAATACAATTTGTCTAAGATCAGCATTGGCCGCCTGTGCTTGTGACATGTCTTCCACGGCATCAACAGTTTAGCACAGTTGGAGATTGGCTCATTGTTGGGACTATACCCAAGTTGCATTGCACAATACATTTGTCACTGACTACAGCATTTAGATCCGAAGTCCTTTAACAATTACAATGGCTTTTAGAGCTAACTTCTGTACTGTACAAAGGTAGACACGTGATCGCTGTCTAGTAATTAGTAGTACATCTGCGACCTGTGTTTTCACTAAAAGATGAACCTGTTCACCTTAGCACAGTCGAATATGGAAAATTGTGACCACATCTGTATGAAACACCAGCACCAAAGTTTTAAAAACGGTTATTTAACTTCAGTACGAAGCAACCCGTCGACACAATCGTCGTGTCTTCGGGTGCAGGATTTTTTGTTGGTGTTCTTATTAACAGCGTACAACTGATTGCCACTAGGAAAGGCAAGTTCAGCCCAGCGTACCTTTGTCATGTACGTAGGCATGCTCGTTTACTTCAGCACCAAATTAAATATAGTTTACAGTTTATTAAATTGATATGAGTAATATCTATCAAATAACATAAATCAAATCAACAGCAGGCCCAGAAGTAGCTTGGTACCTCACTAAAATTTCTGGATGTGTCACAGAAACTCACTAAAATTTAGACGTATAAATCGATAAATATATTGTAAAGGAAGAATTTTAGAGGCGTTTTTTTACAATTACAACTTGAAAATGATAGTGGTAAGAAGTCACTACATTTCTAAGTTACATTTATATTGTTAATACAAAAAACGTCCAAATGAAATAATAAAGATAAAATCAAAAGCATAGCTGAATTTCACAGGTTCTGAAAGCTCGATTACCTGATGCAATCACAAAGAGAAAAAAATGAAAGCGGAAAGACTTTCTTATTGATCTGCAATTACCTGATTTCCTATAATTAACTTCAGATGGCACTTATTTTAACCATAATGTGTTTAGACACAGCTTCACTTTCAGGGGAAGCTGCTTTTATATTCCCTTACAAAGACAGTTGGAAACCATAGTACGGCATGTATGGAATGAGAGAAATACATTGAAAGAAGTGATGAGCAGCATAGATTTGGGAGACAAGTATCTGGCCTTTATTTCGAAAAAATTAGCAAATTTGGGAACACTGTAGTCATTCTTTAATATTTACCTTTCTGTAATTTTTCTTCTGATTCTGCGAAACAGTTGTGATAGTAAATGTTTATACCACGGCCGTGTTCCACAACAATATTTTAACTTGGGTAATTCCAAATACAATGAAGAAATCAAAATGAGATCTATTATCTATTTGATAATGATATTTGAAATGCAGACGCTAAGTCACCTGAAAATACAGTACTCTGATGAAAAATAAACCAAGTTAAAAACCAAATAAACCAAATATATGTTTCCATAATTCCTTCAGAGCAAAATCAGTTATTTTCATGAATGTTGTTTTTACAAATTGTGGGATAGAATGCAAAGGGGGCCTTTACCACAGTGAACTCACATTACAGCGAAAGGCTAAGTCCAGAGACAAGACAGTGGAAAAGTCAGGCAGTCGTTTTTCTAACCGAGGTGGTATCATATGACGAAACTCCATGAAAAGATTCACCCATAAATCAACTATGAATTAGGAATAAGACAGGCTGTCAGGTCTGAAGCTCCTATCGGAAGAGGATCTGTCCCTGCACTCAAATTACATCTTCCAGTGAGCATTGCTCGGATTTACATGCCTTTCAATGGCTTTGTGTGGTGTGAATATTTGTGGTGTAACGAACGAGAAGGCCAAGTGACCTCAGACACAAACCTGCGATAGACAAATTTTCAGTAAAATCAACATCCTTACATCTGCGGGACAACCTGAACTGTTCGTTTATAATCGGATTTGTGGCTAACCAAATCCTGAACGTACGTTCCTGAAGAGGGGAAACCTCAGCAAGCAAAGGCTTTCAAGCACTAATTACTTTCTGATAAGATAATGACTTAACAGATTCAACATCTCCCCACAAAACAGAATGTGTGATCAAATTAATCTGACTTTGTTCGGAGAGATGCTCTTTGTTGTGAACAAAAACCATCAATATTTTACATCAAAGAATAAAATTAAACCAAGTGAAGGAATGTGAACCAAAAAAGCACCACAAGGTTAATCTGCATATTCAGGCCACATAAAAAATTTGTGTAGGGGCCCAAAGTATTCTTCAAGCAATTTGAGTTTTTTTGTCTTGCCTCCAACAAATGAATGCATGTATGGTAGTATTATACATACCAAAATCTCAGGTTTTAATAAGAAACTTTCACCTGATGTTTTTTTTTTCACGTTTCAACATACCAACTTGATCATTTCGTCATTTATTTTTACCAAAACGGGAAGCAGAATGGTATTCAAATTAATTTTTTTACACCAACATCTGTTTCCTTCCAATATTAAATTAATCTGCACTTTAATGTAATGATTTCCTAATATTCAGATCTTTTACGCATTTAACCTGTCAGATACCATATTACGATCAAAGTGACTTCTTTTCTGCTGTTGCACTTGAGAAATATGTTGTAAGACTACTGTAGACTTTTCCTGTGGGATAAAGTCAGTTCTGATCATATTCTCCCTTTATGGATACCGTTTGTAGGTTAATATACAAAGAAACAGTGTTTGTCCACAGAAGAGTGTAATTACTCGGTGCCTGTGGCTGGCTCTTCCAACAGAGAGCTTATCTTTTGATTCAGGATTCAGGATTTTGACAACGGATTCCTTTCGGTTGCTGTTCAACTTCAACCTTTAAGAAACGGATTTTTCCGTCACAAAAAAGTCGTACATTTTATTCTTTATGATAGAGACGCAATTTTTCCGATACGTACAGGATATGACTGTACAGATCAGACCAACGGTAACTTGAACTGTTGCCGAAGAGCCATGAAATGTGCAAAGGACTGTCTTTGATAACTTTTATTTTACTATTTCAGTCAAGTCATTATTTTACATAAAACATAAAAATGATATTCACTGTAAACATAAAAGTGACTGAAAGTCTATGTTGCAATCCTTTGCATCTAAACTGTATCGTTTAATAATACATTTCTAATACAATAAGCCTGAAAATAATTTCTAACATCAATCGAAAAATTTCTAGTCATCAAGAAGCAAAGTCTCGCTTCAACCTAAATAACGTCCGAGGTTGATTATTTGAAGTGAGTCTCAAGGACGAAGGATGTAGATATTAATAAGACATTAAGATAAAAGTGTACTTTGAAGATGAAAGACCAAATAAACGACGCAGCCGGAAAATTTAATTAATTAATATTAAAACAGACAGAGAATGGTAAAAACAGTGCAATGAACAGCCACACTTTCGTCCTGCTGTCTCCATGTAACATGTTTAGCTGCAATGATTCCGTTTTATTCACCAGGTTAATTCGCTCGAGAAATAAACAGTTCCAACAGTGTTAAAACAATGTGAACTAAAGGTTTTACCTTAGCCTAGTAATTTATATAATGAAGCCAGTACAATTGCCAAAGCAATGTCGTTTCTCGTTGGACAAACTGTTTTTGAAACTATTTCAGGATATCTATGTGTGGAGATATAATTTCAGACAGAAAATAAGCTGTGCCTCCCTCGGTGGAGTTGAACTAAGCGACATAAATATAAAGAAATGATGAGCACAGCTGTGCCTCTGTTACAACCTGGAAATTGCGTTCCTCTCGTCCAAATTGTGTCGGAATTCACAACAGTTGTCCAATGCATTCTCGACCAAAATATACAATGAAGGTTGACAGCATATTATTTTTATTAAAGCTAATTTGTCTGAATTGAATCTGGCATATTGTGATGAGACCTACGACCTCCTCTAGATTAGTAACACAGCTATTGTAGCTCAACCATCTAGGATAAACGGCCGAATATTGGCCAAGTGGCTTCGTTAAATTTGACGCTGAAAACGAAAAAGAAAGTCTGGGTCTTCAACCACACTGAGCTTGCTGTGAAACAGGTATCAAGGACAGTACATCCAGAAACAGTTTGATGACATATTAGGGCTTACTTGAAAGATCAAGGGCTAGGAATGCATGGCTTAACTGATTAAACAATATTCGATAAAATAATGATGAAGAGTTCAAAGGGTCCATAAGTTCAATAGAGGTTACAATGGCTTTCATAAAAGTACCGAACGTGATAAGCATAGAATGTGGCTTATACTATTTCATTTTGAAAGGTTATTGAGAAAGTTCATTTTCCCACAAATATATTTTTCAACATCAAAAGTGTCTTGGTAATATGTATTTTGATTATTTGTTGCACCACATTAAGGTATGCAACCAATACTAAAACTGAACTGAAGTATTAATAAACATATCAGATGAAGCAAATGACAGCCACATATTGTTGTGTGGTCAAATGTATGATTCTTGCCACACGAAATTTTATAAATCACCAAAAGTTATCATGTCATAGTTACTATGGTATGCCATTGACAATTGTTATACTAAAATGTATTGTAATGATTCTAGTCAATTAAATCTGTCAAACAGATCCAGACATTGGGTTGCTTGACCATTAAAAGAAACACATATGATTCGTTGCGCTAATGACTGGTATTATTCATAGTGGTGCAAAATTTACCCCTTTTGAGGTAAGACCAAAAACGTAAACATAAAAATATATTGTTTATTTTAAACAACAGCTCAATTTTGGCATGCTGGGTCTCAGTTTTAGGACTGATTTACTTGAAGTATCTTCAATCATTGAACTACAGCATTGGAGAAACAAAATTGTACTATTCGCACTTTGTTTCTGGAGGCTTTAGGCAATTCTAGAAATAAAGGATTGAACTTTAAATATTCTACCTTGTTATTTATTTTGAGTGTTACGAATCAAGATACACTATCGGAATTTAGAGTATTTTCCAATCTTAACAAGGAATTTTGGACTTAAGTCTGATGCTGCTAATTTGATGAGTAGTCAGCAACAATATTCAGGTATTAAATTTGGCACACGTAACCACACAGCCCATGTCATTGAGATTTTGCTAACTATACCACAGAGCACAATTAAATATTGTAGTAAATGTGATTATTTAGAGCAAATAGTTCAAGCATTAAATTAGGCATATAAAATGTAGTAAAATAGTCAAAATGTAATATTGCTAATCAGTCATGATTGCCAAAGTTTCAGTCATTAAAACTCGAATGACTTTCATTTAAAATATGCCTGTTCTGAAAAGAGTTTTCTAGAGAAGAAGGTTGTCACCTGATCACGTACAGGACATACAGATACCCAATGTATTGAAACAACATGCAAATAGATTTCTTTTGTTTCCGTTAGTGGTGACGTTTTATACTTCGAACAATGGATTTGACATCGTATACATGGCTTAAATGGACCGACATAATGCATTTCAGTAGTGTCATGATTGACAACCATCAGTCCGCAGTAACTGAATTTGAACCTTGAAGATTAAGCGTGCTATTTCGGAGGTACCCGTAAGGTTTCTTCGATGTTCCATTCGGGATTTTTTTTATTTTACGTTTTCTGCATAGCAGGCGATTGCCTGGGTTTCTACAAAGATCTTGAATGCAAACGAGGTCAATAATTATGGAAATCAGCACCGAGCCACCAGTGAAGTTTCTTATTGCTAAAGCTTTATGGAATTACGGATGTCTTTTGAAGAGCGATCACTATATACATCGAATGAAGGTTTAACAGGAAATATTCAACATTATTGAATATCGTCATGAATTGCAGAAATCACGATTCCTTTCTTGACTTCTGTCTTAAAATAACAAAGATTTCCTCAGTACCAATTCATCTATTTAAGGCAACGTTAATCAGATGAAAAGCAGAGGAAATCTGTTTAATTTGCAATTCTTTAAGAGAAGCATTGGTCTCAAAAGGGAAACGGATTGTTTTTCTCAAACACATAGGTTTACGAAGAGGCTGAATAGATTTGAAATCTTGGGGGAGTCACACGTTTTGTACTGTTTCCTTTGAAGAGGCAATTTGATGTCAACTAGGTCTATCAGGAGAGACATAAATACGTAAGAACGAACATCAGGAATGTGATAGATAAAACAGACACCCATATCTGAAACAGAAAGAAAAAAAGGCATCTGTTGAGTGCTATCTCGGCACCGTTGTATTTTTTTTTCAAAAAAAATCACACGCTGAAATATTGTGGTCAGAGTTAAAATAGTATTTTAAGGCATGAGAACTGTTAAACTCCACGACTTCATGAAGACGCCTTGGTCTAGGTGAGCAGATTTACATTTCACTTGTCAATGTGTTGGATAGGTGTAACCGACAGGATAGACAGAAAAGCTAATGGGTGCATTAACCTCACCAACACTCTTCTTTCTGGATCAATAACCTCGTTCTTTCTTACGGCCGTGATGCTGTTACCTTGTGGGTACATATATTACCAAAATTTATTTATCGCCCTATCAATAAAATTTCCCTTTTCTCTTAGATCTTTAATTTTCGATATAAAGAATTTAAGTCAATTTCAAGTAACGATAAGGATTCCAAAAACTCGGAGAGATAATTGCCATATCAATCAACTTTATTTGCACACCAGGACAGGAACTAATTATTCTTCTTGAAAATGTGAAGTTCTTGTTAGCAGTGCTCTAGGAGCACGTGATTCACAGAACATCATGCATATGATTCCAATGCCTGGTTATCAAATGTATTTTAACTTCCTACCAGGCATGCGATTTCTCAATTTAACACTCGCTGTTAATAACTTTATTTTTTATGTTACGAAAATATGATCGGCGAGTCAGTTTGTAGAGGACATGAATCTCTTGGTGTTCTTTTAATGTTAACATTGCATGTGAGCACCAAGAGCCACGAATAGACTATGATTCAATGCATGCACATGTACATGTAAAATTAATCAAGTACATCTACTTTGTTGTCCCACCATAATTTTAGTTTGTGCATCAGCAACGATTTTAACTGACACTTCAGATAGTCGCAATCCACAATGCATCTCTCGTGTTTCAAAAAATGCATAATATCCATTACTGTACCGAGCTGCATTTGTTTCAGAAATGCTGATACTCATCTAATTAATTTAATGTCGAGGGAAATCTGTAGATGCGTTTTGCCCGGACAGGGCGACTCCGGCAACTTCTTCAGGATTCCAGATAGTCTTAGTGGGCTATCCTGTCACCGACAATGACAGGTCTTACATTGATTAGGTTTCCTATGTGACATTCTGTCTTGAGCAATTAGTAGCGTCTTTCTGTTTAATGCTGAATACAAGAGAAGTCTCCTTCCTTGCATGCAATCTTTCCTGTAGAAATTTTCTTTCAAGAAAATAGGACATCGGTAAAGGAAAAGATTAACATATAAAGTCCGGCATAACTATCCCCAATATCATTATTTTCTGTGAAGAAGAGGTTCAAACAAAACCCCTTGTGAAAGTAAAAAATATCCTGCTTTTTTAAAAATAGGACATTCGGTAAGGGATACACATTGAGAGAAAGTCATCATTCCCTATTCATGTGTCCACCTAAAAATTTCGTGGTCAATGTCGTGTGGTACTTGGCATCAATAGACTATAAACTATAAATAATTGAGCACACAGAGTTGGTTATCCTGTTGTAAATGAACATTCCACCCATCTTACGTACATGTCCTTTCATGTAAAAAGAAACATCATTATGGCCTCTTGCAGATACGGGGTCAACACACAATTATTTTTATGGTATATTTGTGTAAGAAAAAACCTGTGTTACTATGTTGACCTTCTCTATGATATTCAACATGAATCATGTGAAAAGAACCAAGAAAGAGAACCTAGTTACCAATCCAATGAAACGTTCATCAAACAAAAGAGTTTGCCTCACCCAAATGACACATATAGCGCAAAAAATCTATGTTTTGCACAAAGTGTTGATCTTATTAACTCTCTCATCAATCATAACACGACAGAAATATTCTTTCAGTGAGATATAAATGAATCGTAACGAAGCCGGTATTAACTGTCTCCATTCCAAATAAAGTCAGACCATCGGTTTTATTGCATTGATGACGCATTTGATAAAAATATAACACTTAAATATGTCATTTGTAGCATTGAAATGACAACCTTAATTAGAGTGATTAATTCTGACTTTTCAATTAACGACTCCAAAATAGGAACAGAAATATTTAAAGGCAAAATTGAGACGTGCAATTACCGCGTGCAGCCGGAAAATGTTCAAATCGACATTCGACTATTTGAGCAAGAAACGATGAAAGGTTCTTTTGATGACATAAAATGTTTGCAATTTATGTTAGATTTACAGTTCAGTGCATCTCTTAGAAGAAACACCAACTTACATGTAGAACCTGAAAAACTACCGATCATAATCCATTAGCACGAAAGGTCTATCTATTGATGGCGGCTTAGGTTACTTTCGTCTTCGTTCTTTATACACGAGACATTATACTATTAGATAAATGTTACATTATCATAAACGGGCAAAGAAGCATTATATATGATAAATTCCGCCTCTTTCTTTGCTTTTGAACAAGTTGCTATGATAGGATAAGGTCTGTACTGATTTGTCAAAATTCAGTCAGAACCAGACTTACTTTTCTCCAGCCAACTAACTGGGTGTGAAAAAATAAGGTCAGTATTTGTTATGTGACCGGGTAAACTGACGTTGAAGAAAATTGAACGAATGCCTCTGTTTCTCAGAAATTCGAAAAACTTAACAATGATTGCCAATTAAAAATAAACGACGTAATTGAAAGTAATTGGCAGATGTTCCGATCATCAAATGAGAGAAAGGCAGAGACTATGCAGGAAGCTTGTGAAAAAAAATCATCACTAAAAACAAGATGAATGCATCAATAATCAATATGATAAAGTTGCGCTTTTAACCTTTTACTTGCAAGTGCAGTTTAGTTCTTGTCACAACTCCACAGGACCTGTGTATTTAAGGTTGTGAACTGCTTTCAAATTCATTATCCATTGCTACTAGTCTTACGGGTCTCTATTTTCTGAACTATATCAATTATTCAAGGCAAGGAGTGGTTCAACACGCAGTAAATATTGAGGGTATCTACAATAAAGGAAGACCGCTTTCATGCAATATGGCAATATGATTAGATCCAACATTTCTTATTATCTGAATGAATAGCGTTTTTTTTTGGAAAAAGAGCAACATTCCAAACACTGCACTGAATCAATCTGAGGATCTAACTGTAAACAGCTTGTGAATTCCCAGGGTAGAATTATCCTCAGTTTGAGTTTTTAGACTGAGACTTGGTACTTAAGAGATGAGGGTGAGAGACATTGTAAAACTCAAAGATTATTGCCTGGGTTATCAGAGGGCATCAAAGTCAGTTAAATCTCTGGGTCATATTAGTACATATTAGCAAATGTGTGTAAATATGTACCAAAGTGAAGATGCACTACTTTGCACATATCACATTATGTAATAAGTACTATTTTGCAAATAAGTAAACATTTAACTTTTGAATAACACATATTTGCAGAGTGATACTTATTCAATAGTCCATACTTGCAAACTAATGCATATTACAGAGATGTATATTGAAAGTTTGAATGTTCAGTTATTTGCAAAATAATACTTATTAAATAGCATATGTGTACAAAATAGTGCATATTCCACAGTTTTGCCTTGGTGCACATTAGCAAATATGCAGTGGTGTGAATATGCATTCAAGTGAATATGCACTAATATAACCCAGTATAAATATGCACCATTTTCATGGTCACTCACTCTCAAGTCTCAGCTCACACTAGGATGCCTAATACCAGTGAAAGAGAGTAATTGACAACAATTTGGAATTTATTGAAATGGACTGAACGCTAATCTGATGGATTTGCCATTTTGCATGGTAAAAGAAGATGGATTCAAATGTAACAAGGCAACTAATTTTGGCAAATACGTCGTATTTAGAAGTCATCTGAACGAGATACTATCAGATCACAAAGATACAATCCATCATAAGCCTTCAGTTTGCATACAAAGGTTTTGATCTAAGATATCTTCTATTTTTAAAATTCCTGGCAACATCAAATTAATTGTCTTTCATTCCTTTGAGATATTCTCTATTTGGAAGTTCGTCACAACATGATGAAATGTCACACAACTTTAAATTATAATACTTGACGACTTAAGAGCAAAATAGTGCATTAATGGGGTTGACAGGTGCTGCGAACTACGGGACTTTACTGTAAAAATACGTTGACAGTCGTGCCAATGGGTAAGACAATTAATTTCAACAAAGGACTCGGAAAAAAATAAAAAACTTCAAAGGATATCACACGAGACATTTCAAAATACCAGGGAAAAAGAACAACTCTTCAGTGTTGAGATGAACATTTTGGGATAATATCAGTCATTACATCCAGCAACATTGGATTTTTCTTACTTTTGTTCAGAATTGACGGTTTTGTCACTGAATCAGTAAACTGTGTTGCAACAGTGGATCGCAAAGTAACCAATATAAACCCCAACTTACTTTTGAAGTATGTTTTACCAATTATAACATTGTAAATTATAACCTAAAAAGCTTTGGAGAACAGAAGTCCTGTTTTAGAGCCACCGGTACCCCTGTTTTGGACTTTAGATTCACCACTGGTGCACCACCTACTAACCTATTGAGAACCGGCATTGGATTCGAATCTTTTTAATCCATGTACTTGCACGTGCACAAACATTGGTGGGACTCAAACTCGGGATCAATTGTGCGATAAAGTGTGCTTTCTAACAGTCAAAGCCACTTAAACAAGGCAAAAATTATAATATTAATCGTTTTAGACTCCGTATTAATACATAAAAATAATGAGAATGTGTGCGTGACAAAGATAACTATTGTAACGTCATTAATTTCTGTGTAATTAGTCATCTCATCAATTTGCATCAATGGCAGAAAATCGCATTTGCATGTTTATTGAAATGATTCCAAATTAGTCTATCTGGACTTGAATGACGTCTTGGAAATAGGTTATTCAGGGACACTGTATCAAGGACGTAAGAGCTACAATGCCTCAAACTTCTGATATTGAACCTACTTAAAAATATAGATATGGGACATATAAAATCACTGTACAACCTTTGGTGTGCACAAGTGACATTTGAAGACATGTGTCCCATTTTCAGAAAAAAGTCAAAAAGTGTACTTCTTCGCTGTTCAAACAGACCAAACTTATTCTAAATGGAAAGAGACAGATATGGTCTCAGAAGTGATGAAAACTTATTTTCTCTTCAATGACTCACAAGAGCTTGTAATATCTCATTTTTTTCGAATTATAATTTAACATTGGAGTCTATAGGATTCGTGTTCGTTTATTTCCTTACCTGTCTACATATTTTCTTAATTCACTACATAAATTGGGCATGATGCTGAGGGTTTAGTTGAAACATACAATCCGATTTGGCCACATTTCCTTATTTCATTATCAAAATGTGAGTTTATTATTACGGATATGTAAATATTATCCGTATTTTTTATCTCTCAGCAGAAAGTATTTATGAGATTTCTATTACTTTCACATCACACACATCATTGAATGCCTGGCGTATTCACAATGTAGAAAAATGTGCAGAATTCCATGTAAATATGCAATCAATAGGCTGCGTGTTGGCAGATCCAACAACAAATGCAATGAAAAAAAAACGTTTGAAAATAAAAATTATTCACAAATCCAGGTTGTCACATGGATCTAGTTCAAAGCTTTGCCCTTTGTGTCACACAATAATGTTTCAAAAACATTTTTGTTGAAGCTGCTCAACTGTGGATTTACATTCAAATAACCAAGAAAGTACTGGTTTTTTGACTCGTTAGATGAGTCTTTATTGCTCTTTCTGTTGTTTTTTCTTTCGTTTTGCGGTGTTGCAGTTGAACATCTGGTGTTGGGTCTTACCTTTGCAATCAACTGCGTCTGTCAATTTGCTCCTCACTCATTTCGCGGGGGGACGGACCTCTTTATCCAATAGCAGAGTTGAGTGTAGGAAGAACAACTGCAATGCCACCCCTGGAATGGTTTGCAGGAGCCCTTCCTTTAATTGTTAAGTACTATGACTGGTTTTATGATTAGCATATGCTATATATTTAAATATAAAATTGAGGTATTGTTGTCTAAAATATGCCGCTGAACAATGATGACAAATTGTCGTCATTTACAATAATGCACAAGTTCATAAGTTCAAGTTTGTTGATATTTTAATATGTAAGTAATTCGACTAAATATATGGATTTACATGTTGTATTCCGTTAAATGAATAGCTAATTTTGATAGATTCATGGAATCAATGATAATATGAGTGGGTATGAATATTATGATCCTGCTCTTTAAACCACCACAGTAAAACAGCTTCAACTTGAGAACACACTTCAAACTTGAATTCCTACTGGTTTGAGGATGTTTCCAAGGTCAAATTTTTTCTTTACCGCCCGCGTATGTAATACGGGAAGGTAATGCTTTCAGTTGGTTCACGGGAGGGGGGTAGGTTAGGGGGTACCCCATGGTCTCTGGTTCCAGGTTCCTTCCCTCATCCCTAGTCCCAGGTCCTTTCCAGGGGGTGTACCCCAGTCCTGTCATCACTGGTCCTGTCTATGGGGTACTCCCTGTCCTCACCAGGGAGTTCCCCTTGTCCTGCCCGAGGGGGGGGGGGCACCAAACCCAGGGCAGGACAGGGGACCCCCCCCCACCCGCACAGGAAAGCAGGTGATGCTACGCCACGGGTGGTATGCCTCTTGCGGTCACGCATGAGGAATGTCATTTTTACAAATGATATGACTGGCTGATATTGATCACATGAGCACGAGTATTGGACAAAATATTAAAGTTATGAGAAATGTCAAATGAACTCGCTGCACTGCCGAGGCTCCTTAAATGCTGGCCTATCACACGTGGGTTCGGTTGTTCAGGCTTTTTATTACAAGACGTAAACTACACACTCAACCCCCTCCTCCAGCCCTTGTCTCGGAGACAGTGTAATACTAGAGACGAGCTTCGTTCCCACGCCGCAGGCATTTACTTGAATTTATCTGAAGGAATACTTTCAAATATGTCTTTGATACAGTGTACGAAGCATTAACCACAAAGGGCGACATCCACGAGATTTCGAGAGCAAAATAGATTCTAAATGTGCCGACTACAATTTCAATTGTGAAAATTGACATTTATGAAAACATTTATTTCTGCCCCATGTTTGTACTTACGTTAGGATTTGTTTAATTTAAGAACGAAACAACGCCTCGCCTGTTTCCTTGGTGAACTTTAAAAATCACACATTTTCCCCACATGAAAGCTCACAAATTTGCATTTACTATTGAGCGTCATTTACAGCGCGTTTTACTTTCTGTTCTTGCTAAATTAAAAGAAGTACAAGTCGGCGTTTTTGATCCACATTAAGCTTTTTGGAAGGTAAAAAATATAATCAGTTCCATAGACAGTATTAGACAGCGATGGCAAATTTAAATAAGCTGAGATGAGGCTATTGTTCAGTAATTCTATCTCGGCACGACATGATGATAAGGATTATTTAAAGTAACTGACCAACAGATTAAAATAATAGCTGACCAAAGCTCCGTTGTGCGTCAACAGTGAAGACTAAGTAACGATACGTTGATCACTAATGGGAAATATGAGCCTCCCTTTGTTTGAGGATGGCATAATGTCACTGGTGACATTTCACTGCTTGTTACATTACACGTTTGTGTGAAGCCATCTAAATGAGTACATCACAGACCAATTCTGTCACTTGAGCATGGCAGTATGTAGACTATGTGTCTGTCACATGTATGTCAGTGAAGAAGAAAAGAGTGTCGATCTGCGGAATAACTTTTCCTGTTATGATATATGGCAAACATCAGAGGGATGACATTGCACCAGAAAAGAAGCTTATTTTATTGGTCATATTAGCTGCCTGCTTGTTGAAAGGAAATATGAACCAGGACTTTGCATTTAAGTAACTTTCTATCAGTCACTGTAGTTAGGTGGCCTTCTGGTTCTACGTTGAGGTCTCTGCAAAGTCTTCACTGGCTTCTTTGACTGATCCCATTTATGCTGATGTCGGTACAGATATCTTAGATCTCAGAAATGATTGACTCGATCTTTGAAAAGACAATAGTAAGACTTAAACTTAAAAATTAAACATGATAAAAGATTAAGATTAAGTTATTTTTATGTAGATACTGACCACAGTAATAGAATTAGTCCCAGAATTTCAGAAAACCAAGTTAGTCTTATGCCGTTCTGCGGTCTTCATCAAATATTTGCCGATTGCCTCTGACGCCACGCCAAATCCTTTGGATGTCTATTTTCAAGGAATTTAAACCTTTTACGGTAGATGCACAGTTAGTAGCTCACAAGACTACGCAAGTCCCTTTAGACTTTCACTGAATAGGAGAGCAAGTAACGAAATTCTACTGGAGGCATAACCTCAGGGCATCACAGATGAAGAGAATGGCAAATAACGGGGGATGTTCTCCCGCAGCAAATAAGCTGATTTTATTGAGCTGCCTTGTCGTATTACAGTCCCACTATATCCCATTTAAAATTATGAATAAGGAATGTGGAGGAATAAGACCTTTATCCTGGAGTGAGTCCAAAGACTTGCCGTTGGGAAGTGGGGGACAGAAATTCTAGCTTAGTTGTACTGAATTAGGCACATGCCTTTTACTGTCACAGATGCTTTGAAAAGACACAAAAAGATCGTTGCAGAGCAAACCGCAGGAGTTATTTCAGGTCATCTACTGTACCTGATATCGTTTCAAAGGAAATCAAACTTTCCAGTTCTTCTTCGCAGTACCAAAACCAATACTAAATACAAAACAGTCGGGCTTTGTATTGACTTCCTCCCATTAACGGGCCGTATATCCTGCAGGGCTACGAATAATATTTCCAAAATATGCAGGATAAAAATGTAAGGCATAAATCCTTGTTTCTAAACTCCAGTTACTTGTCACTTTGCAGTTTGGCTGTCAAGGATTTGTCATGAAGAAAGGGATAACATCATCTTCACAAATACGATTGTCTCAAGATGTCATCGTTAAGACTGTGATTGTGACCTAAACTGGAGGTGAAAATGCATCAATTTAACATGAAGTCGATTTGTCCTTAAAGAGTACCTTTTTACAAAATTGAATTTGTACAAATCATAATATGTGCTAAAGATGTAAACGAAATTTTAGTGAATAGAAGCCATGACGTCCTCACATGAAATTGATACACGTGTGTTCTAATTAAAAGTGATGTTTGTAGGATTTCAAATAATCATAGATGACATGAAGTAGAAGAGGCAAGCATAAGTAGATATAGTGTGGGGTCTTTGAGGGGCAATTGCCGTCTGATGACCAGATTGATTTACCTTTTCAATACGAAAATCCCTGTGAGATGTACCCTATTTGGACTCAATCTAAAGATGCCTTCAATATCTAATGCATATGGTCATACAACTAATATTTCCTGGTAAATTTACTCAGAGATTCTGGCTCCAGCTCTGCATGAGGTGTTAATAAAACCTCTGATGGGAATGAGTAAACTTTGGCCAAAAGCATTAACCGCATAAAACCTTTTGCAAATCATCCACTCTGTCGATGAATTTGCGTTTACTTGCTGACTGAAAATTTGCAAAAAAGTGGGAAAATTGTACAAGATGAAAGAAGGCACTGTGTACCAAAAGCCTGAAGGTGTGAAGCAAAAATCCATCCATGGTACTTGCCAGAAATATTCCTTTGATGACTTTCAGGAAGGCAAATATAAAACATGTAGCCATGGTTTAAAGCAATTCAGGGAGACCAGTAGCTTTTAAGTGTAAGAAATTACTATAGATATTCCCATGTCCATGATAGCTGATGACACGATCAGGGAACTGTGGTCACTCTTATTACTTTACAGACAAGCTTAACGTGGTGTAAAATACAACCATTTTTCTGAAATACCGTTACCAACTATTAAAGGAAGATTACCTTCACTCGGACACAGCGACATTAATATACCTAGCAAATCAGATGAAAATGGCAAGTTTTTCTTGAATGTAGGTGAGGCTGACTGTGTGGTCAATGTGGCCTTTGAGATAAGACACCGTAGCCACGATTATGATACAGAGTCATATCTGACAGTCCACGCCTGTGGAAAGCTCAGACACTTTAAAGAGATAAATAAAAGGACAGACTTACCCGGCTTCCACTGCCCAGATTGACATCAAATCGAATCCGTCCACCCTCCAGCATGAGTTCCAGTCGATCTTTCGATTTGGAAGACATAGTGGCAAACAGAAGTCCGTTTGGTCGTCGGGTTTTGAATCTTAAAGATATATCCTCCACGGTGGTTGATGATTCCTCAGGCAACAATATTTTCATGTACTGGGTCCCATCGAACCTCAAAGTAGTTGCAGCTACAAAAACAGATGGTTGTAAGCTATAAATGAAGATGAAAGTTAGAATATTCCATGATGTACACCGATATATCCCAAACATGATTATTATGTAATCCACAACTCCTGTGAAGCTATTTTTTGGTCCAGGTGTTATCCAATTACCAAAAACATGAGGTGCAGTAGCTATTAATAAAGAAACGAGGCATTGCTTCGGCATTGGTATTCCACACCCATAAGCATCCTGTGCTCAAATGGAGATGGTGAAAAAAATAATTGCGGGATCACATTATCAGCCTGTGGGTATCATTGCTTCACTGCACCTACTGCAGGGCCTACTTGAGCAGCAGAAGCAGCAGAGAGATGGAGTCTGTTGGCACACTGCACTAGTTGTTTGTACGGTACTGGCCAGTCAAAAGTCACAACTTTAGAATGCCGGCATAAATACAATTCCATCAATGGGCCCCGATACAAAGAGGCCTTCTGAGTATATCCATTAATTATACCTGTTACCAGGCCGCAGGGAGACTGATTATTTTGCTCAATTGTGATTGCCTTGGAAAGGAAGAGAAAGAAGGTGGAAGATGTACAAAACACGAGAGTAGCACCTGTAATGAGAAAAACTGTGCTCGTGTGTTTCTCTTCTCCTTTAGGATATGACAGCTTATTAAAGCTGCTATTTCCACACTGCAGATTATTTGCC
The DNA here is from genome assembly GCA_038406175.1 of Haplosyllis leylae. NCBI lineage: Eukaryota > Metazoa > Annelida > Polychaeta > Phyllodocida > Syllidae > Haplosyllis > Haplosyllis leylae. The sequence goes on along the minus strand of JBCAUG010075352.1, from coordinate 2,331 downwards.
AATCACTGGTAGATAGAACTATTGAAAGTGTGGATATGAAAGTGTGGGTATAACATGAATGGATAGATACATTTTAAAATTGGAAATATTAATATTTAATCCTTGATCCTATTACCACAATAAAATCCACATTTGGAAACATGTCGGTTTGGTTAACGTGGAATAGAAGTTCTTTCCTGATAAAATAAACAGCCGACAAACTAATAATGCAAATAAGAAGATAGAAAGAAAAGACTTTCTGAGCCACTGAACACCGGAATGAGTTTCATAATTTCAGCTTAGACTTCCCCTGTCTGTGTCTGGCTGAATGTGAATGAACGCGAGTGGAGGAAGACACATAGGGATATTGGGCCCATATCGCCTCAGGTACTCATACGAGCATGGGAAAAATGCATCGCTTGACATCATTTTCTCCCAATCATGATGCTTAATAAGTTCTGACAAGCAAATTGAGTCAGTTGAGAGGAGATATAATTACAAAATAAGCTTCCAATGAATAGAAATACGCTACATTCATAAGCAGGTTTTGTGCTCTGATCTGCCGGCTATGTCCGTGACTTGACAGTCACGACGGACTAATTATATTTGCATATTTACTTTCTTGGTTCTTCCGGTTCTGCATGTATCCAGCTCTTATTCCTTCCTTAAAGGCATAGAGACTAAAAGCCCTGCATAGGAGAAGCTAACAGCTTTGACACCTGCTTCTGTAGATGGGCATCAGACTACATTGGATTGGCTTTTTCTTAGCAACCATTGGGGTAGACATCTGAGACTTATGGTTTTATTCAAAGGTTCGACTGATTTCTTTAGGTTACAGAATAGGTTTCACTAAGATAAGGTGTATTAGGCCACCAGGCAAATTCGATTTCTCCAGCATCAAAAACACCCACATGCCCATGAAGACCAAGAATTTAGCAAAATGAAGGCAGCTATAAAGTCGTGGATATCTTAAGGAAAAGTACATTTAAACGCCAAATTGTTAACATTCACAAGCAACACAGAACTAAGTCTCGGTTAAGACTGTTCTTTTGTTTTAACTCAGATATCAATATTGTTTTGTTTTGCATGTTTTCATTAAGAATTGTTTCGCTGGCCATCGTCTGATTAGGACAACAGAAGAAAATGTAATTGTTTAACATTATCACGTAAGAATTCTGTGTGAAGCTACAAACAAGGTTAGTCACACTCAAACACACTTTCGTGCACCATTTCTGGAACTCTGGGATTGATTGACTCCACCTTGACACGCACTCATTACGAAAACACTTTGTAATGCGCTTTGCCTAATTCCCTATCTGCATGGAAAATGCTTTACCTTGATCTTGCATTTCGTCTGGAAGTGGAAGTTCAAAGTAAGGATTGAAGATGTTTACACTGAATCATCTTTGTTCCAAGAATATCACACAAATGAGGAATAAATCGCAAGTAGATCTAAGTAAACCTAGTTATTTATTTGGGTACTGACAAATGGAAAAGTAAACGGGAATCGAATGGAACTGAACTTGAAATATTGATCTATTTATTTAAAATTCCACAGGCTACTCCTGGCATTGAAGGGTTTCTAGTACACCTCTGAAAGACCTGTGTCGTAGTAGTAGAAATTAGAACAGAATGATATTTCTAGAAAAAAGGCATTGGACATGGCATTTAACATGACAAACAGTGAGACTTGTTTGCTGAGACTTTTTCAAGGTTCAATATTTTGACATAATAGATGGTGACCATCTTAGATGACAAGACTTTTTACTGTGAGAAATAATTTAACATTGCATTTGAGACGGTATTTGGTACAACAGTTTGCTATGACATTAGCCTGTAAATTAGTGGCTTGTTAGAACAACCTACGTGCGTAGTTTAGTTACAGTTTTTGGCCTGTTATTTTGGAAGGTGAAAGAGAACTGTGCACCTTTGTGAGTTGAAAAAAGACTCCGACAAAGAGTGCTAACAGATTGTGTTTGGGTTCCCGAATGTATGGCTTATGTGTGACTCATGTACGGCTTATATATGCCTTATGGGTGGTTCATACATAGCTCCTGTATACGGTGCTATGCTTATGTATGGTCGTAGGGTGGTGGCTGACATGATCCACTTCGTACAACATTTGAATGACAATTACACATGACATTGTGAAAAAAATCTTCAAGACTTGTACTATAAGTCCGCGGACTTCTTGTTGTAAATAAAGGTGGTTCTAACCCAGGACCTCCGGATTATCACTACAATGCCTTATCAACTGAGCTAGGCAGGAATCTGTTGGGCAGGAGATTTCTGAAGTGAGCTTTGTTTCTTTCATGCACCACTTCACATGTTGGACTTTGTTCATTTCTAGAA